>CAIGRS010140494.1:0-20667 GCA_903798395.1 Fraxinus floribunda
TGGCCAATTTTGCCTCTACACATACATTGCATTTTCCATTACTGAAATACATACTAGGAAGTAAATTCACATTCATAAATATTCGTATTGAATTGAAGTTTACATGTCCTAATCTATGATGCCATAAATTAGACGACTCAAGAATATAAGCGGAATGAGACGTTTTATTCATTGAATTATTCGATACAATAGTAAGGACATTCATTTTAAATAGTCCATCTTTTACATAGCCTTTGCCTACATACATTTCATTCTTGGTAAGTATAAACTTATCCGATACAAAGACTAATTTAAAGCCATTCTTGCTTAACAAAGAACCCGAAACCAAGTTCTTACGAATATCCGGTACATGAAGAACATTTTTGAGGCTAAGTTCCTTCCCTGATGTCATCTTCAATATCACTTTGCATTGTCCTTCAACCTTTGAAGTTGAGGAGTTTCCCATATGAACATCTTTTCTCCCTCAGTTGGAGTATAGAAAGTGAACATTCCTCTATCGACACATATGTGATGAGTAGCACTCATATCAACCCATCATTCCATAGGGTTTCCAACGTTGTTACATTCGGATATAACCGTTGATAAATTCATATCCGATATACCATTTGAAATGGTATCGGATTCGGTGATATTTGCTTGGGCTTGCTTCTTCGATTTATAATAATCAACAGAACGATGTCCAGTCTTTCCACAATTGTAGTAATTTTCTTTGAACTTCTTTGTGTTCTTTCTTGATGACTCAATAGAATGCTTCATCTTCTTGCTTTTGTAGTTAGATTCCACCACATTGTCTTTTACTTGTCGTATGTTGTTTCCAACACGATTATCTTCTTCAATTCTCAATCAGACCACAAGTTCTTCAATATTCATCTCTTTGCGTTTGTATTTGAGATAGTTCTTGAAGTCCCTCCACATAGGCGAGAGTTTCTCAATGATTGCAGCCATTGAAGTGATTCACTTAGAGACATTCTCCGCATGAATTTCATGTAGGATAACCTGTAACTCTTGCACTTGACTGATGACAGACTTAGAATCTACTATTTTATAGTCCAAGAACTTTCCCATAATGAACTTTTTAGTTCTGGCGTCTTCAGTCTTGTATTTCTTTTTCAAGGACTCCCATAGTTCCTCTGTAGATTTCTTTAAATTATAAACGTTGTACGACGAGATGTCCAATCCATTCAGAATGTAATTTTTGCATAGAAAATTTGAATGTTTCCATGAATCTAGAGCAATTAACAATGCCCTATTGTTTTCCCCTTTTTGTACGACGAGAGCATCTTCATTCAAGAATTTCACCAAACTAAGGGTCGTGAGATAAAACAAGAAAACTAGAATTTATGCAAAGTGAAGAAAACCAGAATTTATGCAACAAGAACGCAAGAATTTGGTTGAGAAATGAGAGAAAATGAATGCAATATGATTACATATCATTGGTGTGAAGATTGGGACATTCCTAGGCTCCTATATATAGAGGATGAGGGGTTGTGAATGAAATGTGGCGCACAGGCTGAACAACTCTTGCCAAAAGTCGAACCATTCACTTGTCACCATCGCCTCGCTTGAGCGTTAAAAATAGAGACTTTTTTGCTAGCTTATCGCTCGAGCGACAGTCCAGCCATAAGCTAGCAACAACCTTAGTTAATTTTTCACACAACTCCCTCTATTTTTCTTCCTAAATTTTAACCGCAATTTCTCATTCATCCGAAATTGATTTTGAGATTTCAAATATGTCAAGACGATCTACTCGACGAGTAGAACAAGTTGGTCTATTTACATTTGTAATTTGACCATCGAATCAAGTCTGAATATTTTGTCGAAGTTGACACGAAAGTCACTTTTTCCAAGTTTCAGTTTTGTCACTTAATCAAATTTCAATCTTTCAAAACCAATTTCCAACAAGTTATAACCTCAATCCTGAAAGAACCATTGACCACCTCATTCTCTTCACAAACCTTGGATTTAGCAGGTAGTGCAAGGTAGCACATACCCCATTCAACTCATCTTCTCTCCAAGATTCAAAATCTGATCCTTTGTCATTAGGCTCCTCTTCTCCCACTTCATCATCCTCACTACAGTCCTTTTCTCACCTTCAAAGGTATGCAATGTCCATGTGATCTATTTGGAGTCTAGAGATGTTTATTTGGTTCAATAAACACCTCTTTGTGAGTAAGTTCTACTTTCTAGTTCTTTTGTTGCCAAAGATAGCAAAACCTTGATCCCATATGATTGCTTTTGAGCTACTACCCTATCTTAATATCATAAATTACTTCGAATTCGTCCTCAGAGTTCCCACTTTTTAATTGCATTTCTTGTATTTTCCAAATCAAAGGATTACAAATAGCCATACTCTCTATCTTTTATCCTTTGGCTATTGTAACTAGTATAGCTTTAGAATTATCCATCTCATACCTCAATTCCTAACAGCTTCTCATCATGAAGCTGTGTGCGCTTCTGTAGTTGATAAGTATAGACACCTTTCTTTTTCTATTTCAGTGATTCGAATGATCCCGTATCTCAGGCTTCCAGCTAAAACACTGACTGAAATGCCTTTCACTTCTTCTCATTTTTCTCCCCATTTTAACATCAGTTGTTATGCCCCAATATTCCTCGATTGTATCCTCAACAAATTTCTTACATTTCAGAAGCAAACAAACTCCAATCTGCCGGATGGCTGTCATTGAACCCGTGAAACCAAATTTTAATCTTCCTGTTACATTACTTCACAATTCCTACCATCAGTTCCTCGGTAACTTGGTGAATATGGAAATACTTATTGGTTTTCCTCACCCACTCTCTAGGATTTTCACTTTCAAACTAGTAAAAATCAATTTTGTGTAGCTTGGTGTTCATCCTATTTTCACTTCTATTGTACTTCACATTGTCGATACTGTATATCCATTGTCACCTCCAATGTAATACACATTGTTACCTTCAATGTAATTCCTATTTTCATCTCCATTGCAATTCATATTTTCATTTTCATTGTAATTCCTATTTATTAACGTATGCAAATCAGTAAATTGATAGATTACAGGAATTAGAGAAATTATACGAGAGCAATTGTATTTTGTAGTTTTTATTTTCCTAGAATAGATCCAGACCTTATGTATATAATCCCTTGTATTATAGCTCTTCGATATTTATCAATATACAGAAACAATTTTCCCTTTTTTATAGATTCCTCCATTTATCATAGATTCTTGCATTTATCATTTTTATGTGGTATTAGAGCACCGATCTTGTTGACTGCATAAATTGAAAACACCTTTCGCAACAAAAACAAATGAAATAACTGATAGCATAGAAACCATGAATGAGAATCCACTCACTTTACATAGTTCGGATAATTCAAGCCTCTTCTTGGTCTCCAAAGCCCTTGAAACACAAAATTATGGACAATGGAGTCAAGCCATGTGCATCGGTCTTAGCATAAAGAATAAGATTGGATTTATCGACGGATCCATTGAGATACTGTCACCTACAGATAAAACTTTTCTTTCCTGGCAATGATGCAATGACATGGTATTGTCATGGGTCTTAAATTTTGTGAGTCCAGACATCACTTTTAGTTTGATCTAAATGGACTCGGCATCAGCCATATGGAAAGATCTCTATGATCGATTTTCACAAGGCAATAATCAAGAATTTACCAAATTAAAAAAGAAATTTTTGAACATCGACAAAACTCAGATTCAATCTCTGTCTATCAGAAGCCATTCACCTGCACATGTGTAGGACTGAAGAAACTCAATGAAAGAATGGAAAAGGAGAGGCTTATGCAATTCCTTATGGGATTAAATGAAATATATGTTGCAGTCGGAGGTAGCATACTGATCATGAGTCCATTGCCAGATACTTGAAAAGCTTTTTCCATGACCCTACAACATGAATGACAACTCAACATCGCCTCATGCCATGAAGGAACCAACGGCAATTTTCAAGTCATGGCTTTGAATCAATCATGCAAAACACTTAAGGACAGCAACACACGTGAAGCCTCTTCTTCTCGTACTAGAGGAGCATCGAGGAAGACTTCCTAATGCAAATATTGTGATCAGGAGGGACACATGGTGGAATACCATTACTATTTGAATGGCTTCCCAAAAGGCCACAAATTCCATGGCAAACATCCAGCCTAAGAATAGGAAGGCTACAATAAATAATTTCACCGTAGACCAATAAGATGCCCCCAAAGTGCAACCAATCAAGCAAGACGGTCCAACCTTTACAACTGAAGATTATAATCAGATAATGTCCATTTTGAACAAAATGAATTGTAATGCCTCTTCAAATGCCGTAGGTAAACAAAATTTTCCTACAACTTTATATTGGATTGTGGATAGTTGGGCAACAAATCATATCTGTCATTCACAACCTGTAAATCTGATTAATCAACGTGATTTTGTAAACTTACCTGATGGTGGAACAACACCAATTAATTCCATCGATTCTTTCCAATTGTCTGAAGAATTGAAACTAGTTGGAGTATTGCATGTGCCTAAATTCAAGGTCAATTTATTGTCTATAATCAAACTTACTAAAGCTTTGAAATGCATAGTAGCTTTTTTCGGGATTCTGTGTTATTCAGGATGTGAATACGAAGATGACGATTGGCTTGAGCAAGCATTTTAATGGTCTTTACTAGCTCTGACCATGTCAAAATCCACACCTTGCACATCATGTCAACAATGTCTCTAGTCTTTGGTATCAATGACTTGGGCATCCATCTCCAAGTTCATACCAAAAATAAGATTCGATACCAAACATGTTTGCGAAGTTTGCCCATTAGCAAAGCAAACTCGTTTACCTTCTCCTTCTCGATAAATTTCATCATTTGCATCTTTTTTATTTAATCCATTGTGATATATGAGGACCTCACGAAATAAATACTCATTCTGGTGTAAAGTATTTTCTTACTATTGTGGACAATTTTTCCCGTTTTACATGGGTTTATGTTATGACTTTTAAATTTGAAGCACAATCTTTATTGCGATCATTTTTTACATGGTCAAAACTCAATTTAATTGTGGGCTTAAGGTATTTTGTTTTGAGGTAACATCACTCAAGTCGAAGCCTCATCTCCTAGGTCGAAGTCTCACATTTACTCAGCCTGCTATACATTTAATACATTAACAACGGGTCAGCCACCCTATATCATAGGCTGACAATCCTTACATTCATTATCATTAACATTTCATCAATCATTCAAAAAGATTGCTTGCAAATCCACTAAAAGACAGTAAGGGATTCGGTTAAAGGGGCTTCAAATGGAGACTTCGACCAAAGAGAGGGCTTTGGCCAAAGAGGGCTTTGGCCAAAGAGAGTTTCATAGCAAAGAGCATCAACTTCTTCTTTGACATCTTTATCTTGACCACTTGGGTATTTGTTGACTTTGTCAGATCTGACTTAATGTCTCAACGTGGTCTCCACTAGGAGCCTTGGTGGCGAGGCAGAACAATTATCAAGTAAACATATGAAAACTCCCTCTTTTAAATACCCACAATTAGCATTAATTATATTACAAATACTAAAACATTCAAAAATGGGGAGAAAAATAATCGCAAGAACATCCAACCTTTTAATATCCCAGTATATATAATTTTTATCTCCACCATTCGAACGATATAGTGATTGGGATAAACTCAAGTCATTCTTCAAATTGAGAGTCTTATTACCTAAGTTTAATTTTGTTGATTTTGTAGAAAAATATGTTCGGTAAGAAATTAAAACATTTTTTCAACTAACCAAATTAGATATCAGTTGAACAATTAACACTTCAACCGATTACTAATCACAAATCAAATAAATAAATAATAAAATTTTCTTATCACAGATACCAATCATGGAATATAATATAATAGAAAATATTAAATTTACCTGTAGCGGATAGTCTCTTGATGCCGGTTTCACACCTGTCACAGAGCATCCCATAATTAAGCCATGATGATGTCGCTTCTTTGCTAACATGTGGATGCTCTTTCCAAAGGAAGAAGATTATATTGAATGGTTTCAAAAGGCTGTCTTTAAAGATGTTCAACTAAAGTGGATTGGTCCTAAATGGTACCATGGTTTACGTCATCATAGCTTAATTATGGGATACTATGTGACAGGTGTGAAACCGACATCAGGAGACTCTCCACTGCAGGTAAATTTAATCGTTTCCATTATATTCTATTGCATGATTGGTATCTGTGACATGAAATTTTATTATCATTTTATTTGATTTGTGATTAGTAACCGGTTGAAGTGTTAATTGTTGAACTAATATCTAATTTGGCTAGATGAAAAAAAGTTACACTTTCTTACTGAACATATTTTTCGAACAAAATCAACAAGATTAAACTTAGGTAATAAGACTCTCAATTTGAAGAGTGACTTGAGTTAATCCCAATTGCTATACTTTCGAATGGTTGAGACAAACATTGTATATACTGGGATATTAAAAGGTTAGATGTTCTAGCGATTATTTTTCTCCCCATTTTCGAATGTTTTAGTATTTGTATTATAATTAATGCTAATTGTGGGTATTTAAAATAGGGAGTTTTCATATGTTTACTTGATAATTGTTATGCCTCGCCACCAAGGCTCCTAGTGGAGGCTGCGTTGTAGTCCACGTGGAGATATTGAGTCAGATCTAACAAAGTCAACAAAGACCTAAGTGTTCAAGTTAAAGATGTCAAAGAAGAAGCTGATGCTCTTTGCTCTAAAACTCCCTTTGGCCAAAGCCCTCTTTTTGGCTGAAGTCCTTGCTCGAAGCCCTTGTTGTCTTTTAGAGGATTTATAAGCAATCCTTTTGAATGATTGATGTAACATTAATGATAATGAATGTCAGGATTGTTAGTCTATGATATTGGGTGGCTGACACATTGTCAATGTATTAAATGTACAACAAACTAACTAATGCATAACACAATCTTTATTGCTATCGTTTTTTACATGGTCTATTGAAATACTTTCTAGGGATTGAGGTTGCGCGATCTAAGTCTGGCATCACCATTTTTCAAAGAAAATACAGTCTAGACATAGTAGAAGAGGCCAGTTGACTTGGTGCCAAACCCACAAAATTCTCAATAAAGCAGACCTTGGAGCTTAACCCAATGGATGGCGATGCTCTTTGTGACCAAACACAATATCTACAACTTGTTGGGAAATTGATTTACCTAACAACCATGCGACCAAAAATCACTTCAGCTGTTACTCTCAGTCAATTCGTGCAACTTCTAAGAAAATCCCACCTCATTGCAGTTTTCCTCTCCTTCGTTACTTGAAGAATCCACCAGGTCAAAGCCTCATTTTTCCCTCACATGGCTTGTTAAAACTCACTAGTTATTATAATGTCGATTGAGCTGGTTGCCAGTCTACACGAAGGTCAGTAACAGGTTATTGTATGATCTTGGGAAGTTCCTTGATTTCTTAGACAAGTAAGAAATAGACCACCGTGTCACGATCATCTTCAAAGCAGAATATTGAGGTAGCTTTTAAGTGACTTGCATGTTGATCACTCTGAATCAGCCAACTATTTTGTACTACCAAGCAGCAATCCACATTGATGCAAATTCGATATTTCACAAGCACACAAAACACATAGAATCAGATTGTCATACTATTCAAGAAAGGATACAAAGAGGCTAAGTCAAAACCATAAATGTACACACCGAAAAGCAAATTGCAGACATTTTTACAAAACCGTTGGGACAAGCAAATTTCCATTCACATGTCAACAAGTTAGGTGTGATTGACATCGACACTCCAATGTGAAGAGGAGTATTAAAAGATGAAAATCAGTTAATTGATACATTACACGGATTAGAGAAACTATAGGAGAGTATTTGTATTATGCAGTTTTTATTTTCCTAGAATAGATCCAGATCTTATGGATATAATCCCTTGTATTATTGTTCTTTGATAATTATCAATATACAGAAACATTTTTCCCATTTTTACAGATTCCTCCAGTGAGGGAAATGACACCCTCATGTACAAATTTTTATGTACACCAAGAATAATTCTAATTTTTACACTATTGTCACTTACATTGTGTTTCACATTGTCACTCCTATTGTTAGAATCAAAATGAATTGGGAATCCTTCCCCTTATTTGTCCTTAGGGTCTATCCTACCCACACCCAGTTGAATAGCATCGAAACTATATTCTCACTCATCAAATTCTTCATCCTATCATGCCCATCACCCAAGATCTTCAAGAATTGATCAGTTGTATCCATCTACACAGCCTAGTAAGATTTTCCAAACCTTCTATACTACAAGTTCTTGCCATTTTCGAAGAATTCGTTGCTGCTATGAGATAAGTGTGTTTTTGCACACTTATTAAAGACCTAAAAAGTTTAATATTGATAAAAACAAGCGGATTTCTATTCATAATCAAGTAATATTTGCTTTTATAGGGTAAAGAATAACCATTTGGAAATAACAAGTAAAAATAAAGGAAAAATGCTGAAATTGTGCAAAACCATGAAATTGGGGACCAAAATGAAGAAAGTTGAGGGGTGCAATTTATGAAGGACGTAATTGAAAGAAAAGTCAATTTGTGGGCCAAATTGTACAAAAGAAAAGTTGAGTGACCTTGATTGCAACTTGATGGAAAACTGAAGTAAAAAGATATAGAGAAATAGAGGTGGCTGGGACCGCTTTATTTGTTTTTCCAAAATCATGGGATTTTGCAGCAATTCATGGGATACGTTTTAAACATAAAAAACAGGGGAAGCCTGGGATGCATATTCTGCTTCTTCCTTTTCTTCCTTTTTTTTAAAAAATTTTCTTTCTCTTTTTCCTTTGATTTTTTTTTTCTTTTCCTTCATTTTCACTTGTAATTTTTGAGAAATAGAAGAGAGCACAAGGAGAATTTATCAAAAGAGTTGGAGAAACTTTGAGGAAATCTAGTGCTATCTAGGTTAAATCAATTAATTAGGGTTAATTTTATTTGGGAGAAGTAATTAATTAAAATTGAAAAATCGGGATTAACATCATAAATGAGTAATTTGTTAATTGACTTGTGGAACAATTAATTAGACGACGATTAAGTAAAACCATGAATTCAAACCACGTTTTCTTTCAAATTATCAAGTGTGTATGTTTTCTTATTTTACATATTTTTAATTATTTTTTCCTTATTTTCTAATCATAATCTTAATGATGAGTTTGTTTTTATTGTTAGAATTAAATTAATTAAAATTGCGTAATCAAAAGTAAACATTTTTGATAGATCGACAACTTGAATGCAAAAGTCCACTTTATTACTTGAACGCGATTCGTGCACTTGTGGTTTGCACTTTTAACGGAAGCTGTGATACCAATTTGTAGTGGTTATAACCTTGAGCCAACAAGATTAAACCAAGCATCTGTTTCAACCACACTTTTTCCAAAAAAATAATATTACACGTAAATAAAAAAAAAAATCCTTCTTTTTTAATCACAAATTTTTCAAAAATTTATTATTTATATCATTATAATGTGGAATAATGGAGCTCAAACATGGGCCAAAACCTAGCTAACAATCAAATACAACCCAAGGTTCTTTCTTGTGACATCCCGACCGCTTCTTGGAGCTTTACGCAACCATTATGTGCAGATGGACAGTAAATATATGTTCTTTTATTTATTTTGCATATAAGAGGCAAAATCATATCATTTCATACATTTACAACAAAAATATGATAAAGTGTGTTACTTTACAATTTCAACTCTTTCCCAGACGTGAGAATAGAATCAATACAAAGCCCATAGCCAAGACAACCCAAAAAAGGAAAAAATTAAAATCTAAAAGCATGACAACAATAAATATTCTCACAAAATTTAGTAAAAAAATAAAATAGTTCAATTTCCAAGATGAAAGCAAGGTTACACCCTCCGCCTCATTTATATAAACTCACTATTTTCTTGTCCAAATTATATAGTTTTGTTTCTTTATTAAGAATGTTTTGTTTTATTCATTTACTAATATACCATTATTTTTTTTACTACTTTCAATTATAATTTACTACTAGTCCTTGATAATTAAATGAGGGTAAACTAGGAAATTTTTTGGCAAGAATTGTTTTTCCAAAAGCATTAAATAAGATTTCTTAATTCGTGTGAAAAACAAAATAAGTCTATATAAATAAGACGGACGGAGTATTGCCTTCAATAATCTATCATCATAATCAATTGGGAAAGGGAGGTCTTCATCATCACCTTCAATAATCTTGCATTCCTTCTATTGCTTTCTAACATAAAGTGATTTATAAAAATCAAGTTTATGTCAAAAACCGAATAATAGCATTCTGTCCAAAGAGGGCATTAAGTTCCCATCACCACAGATCCCATTATCATCACCGTTCACCACTGTCACCAACAAACCAAGACCAATGTCCTGTCGGAAACAAAACATAAAAAAAAATAATAAAAAATGAAACCTCGCATATTAAATTTCCCTTTTCACCGCCACTAGTGGCACAAGGGAAAAGGCAGCATCTCTAGATGTCGTGTGCATGATTTGGAGAGAGGGAGTTAATTCATGTCAAGTTGTATGGGACCATATTCTATATAACGGCTAATTTATTTATTAAAATTCGATAACAATTGCTCCCATGGGCTTAACGTAACAAAGACCCGATCTCACTTCGTCCTAGATATTTAATCGTCTCGTGCCATACGAATTGAATTTTTTTTTTAGGCGACAGAGCTGGAATAGAGAAGAAAAGCCATATCTAATGGGACTTCAATAGAATGCTTTCGATACTATAAAAATAACCCAAGGTTACACTCCTCCATTCGAGGACAATCTCTCAAACAAAAAAAAAAAAAAACATTAAGATGTTGACCTATTTTTCTTTCATGCACTAAGAATCCTAAAATTTCCAATCTTTATTGATTAGTCTCTGCCATAACAATTCTTTCCTCGCAAGGGAGAAAAAAAAACACCAGGGTACAAGGGGAAAAAAACTAAACTCCTGTGTTTCGTCACCGGAAAACTAATGCATAAATAAAGAATTTTTATTATTGACTTAAGTATGGAAATTGTGGGGGAGGGGAATGCTCATCCAAAAAACAAAACCAACAGCTTTATAAATCTGAGAATGCAACATAAAGGTACCGGTAAAATTAGCCCATTTTATTTCTTAAAAGAAACTAGTTTCTCCTCAAAACCCACAATAACAATATTGATAGTATAGCTATATCTTATACTAAATTTGAATTGTAATAGCTGTCATAACGATGATATGAAATGTTGTGAGTTACAAGTGGTAAAAGTCCTCACAGCATCGGCAGAGATGAACATATCTGAAGTAATTTCTCACGACCACTCAGACGGTTTCTTGACCTCCCGGAGCTGGACAGAGTTCTCGAAACAATGGTAGAAACCGTAATGTGGGAATTTCTCATACCAAGTGTCTTGCTGTATCTGCGTATCCCAATGCTCCCCGCTGCTGCTCTTGCCATACTTGTGAACCCACCAGAACCATTATGACCCTCGCCCCATGTTTGATTCCAACAGTCTCCGTGCTTACCTTCCCACCATTTCTCCCCTTGTTTTATACCATGGCCATTGAGATCAAAGTGTTCATCCCATTTATCGCCCCATTTATCCCAGCCGTCACCTTGGAAACGCTCAGCCCATTTATTTGTATATTTAGTGCTGCCACCTTGCCCATCAAACTTCTCACCCCACCTAGCAACAGTAATCAGTAGACAAGTTCAGAGAAAGCAGTCAATGCTACAAACAAATCATTAATATTAGTAGAAATATTAGCTGAAAATGATACTTTATTTCAATTATATAATCTACTGTGTTCCACCACTCCAAGCTTGTCTCTAAGCAGCTGAAATTTTGAGTGTGACATTGGTTTAGTCAGCAGGTCTGCTGTTTGATCTGAGGAGGGTATGTAGCAGATCTTCAACTGATTGGCGAGCACTTTATCTCTTATGAAATGGGCGTCTAATTCTATATGTTTTGTTCGAGCGTGGTATACTGGGTTAGATGCCAACGCACTAGCACTTAAACTATCACACCAGATGATTGGAATGTGCTGATGTGGTATTTTCAGTTCCTCAAATAAGGATTGAATCCAAGTTACTTCTGCAGAACAGTGAGCTAAAGCCCTGTATTCGGCTTCTGTGCTGGACCTGGCGACAACATGCTGCTTCTTAGAACACCATGAGACCAAGTTGTCTCCAACATATACACAGTACCCAGCAGTCGATCGTCTATCATCTGGGCAAGAAGCCCAGTCAGAATCAGCAAAGGCAGTAATGTGAAGGCTATTATTCTTCTGCTTAGTAAGTCCATGACTTAAGGTGCCCTTTAGATATCTAAAGACCCTTTTAAGTACCTTCCAATGCGAGTCAGTTGGAGCTTGAAGAAACTGGCTTAGTCTATTCACAGAGTAAGTCAGATCTGGTCTAGTGTGAGCAAGGTATTGGAGACCTCCTATTGCACTTCTATACAAGGTGGGATCCTTCATAGCTTGACCTTTCGTTTTGAAAATTGGTTTTCCCGTAGCCATAGGAGTTGGACTAGGCTTCAAGTTTTCATAGCCAAACGTCTTTAGTAATTCCGTTGCATATCTGGTTTGCTTCAGGTAAAGTCCAGTTGCATTTCTTTGAACTTCAATTCCCATAAATTTGCTCAATTTTCCTATGTCTTGAAGTGCAAAGGTGACATTCAACTCGTCAATGAACTCTTGCATTTGTTGATTGCTGTTACGTGTTATCACAATGTCATCAACGTATATTATTGCAAAGATTATATCTGTTCCTTTATCCAGGAAGAATAAGGAATTATCTGCCTTGGACTGCTTGAAGTTCCAGTCCAACAGGGTGTGCTTTAATTCATCATTCCAAGCTCTTGGGGCTTGCCTTAAACCATATAAGGCTTTCTTCAGTTTACATATGTAGCTAGGGTGCTTCTCATCAATGAAACCCTGTGGCTGATCCATAAAGACTGCCTCATTCAAGTTACCATTCAGAAATGCATTATTTATGTCTACTTGTCTGATTTCCCAGTCTCTCGATACAGCAAGTGTTAGAATAATTTTCAAGGTTGAAGCTTTAATAACCGGGCTGAAGGTCTCACTGAAGTCAATTCCACGAGTTTGCAAGAAGCCCTTGGCAACAAGCCTGGCTTTGTGCCTTGCCACTTTCCCATTTAAGTCAAACTTCAGTTTGAAAACCCACTTATTGCCAATAACTTTCACTCCAGCTTCTGGTGGGACTAAGATCCAAGTCTCATTTTTCATAAGTGCATTATATTTTTCTTGCATTGCAACTTTCCAGTGGCTACTGTCAGTACTTCTTCAACAGTTGCAGGCTCAATTACTGACATTTCATCAATTGCTTAGCTAGTATAGATCTTCGGTTTGAAGATGCCAGCCTTACTTCTGGTATGCATTTGATGTCCAGGATTTTGAACTATAATAGGTTCTTGTAAGTCTGTTTCTCCTGTGGGAATCTGAGTGTTAATCTCAGTTGGTTGAATTTCTGAAGTTCCATTTCCTGCTAACACTTCCTGATTTAATTCAAGCATCTCACCCCTTCTCACTTCAGTTCTAAAGTCTTTGACAAGTGTGCTAAAGTCTTTGACAAAACGCTTATAAAAGCTAGCTAATCCATGAAGCTACTAACCTCAGTTATACTTTTAGGTGCTGATCACTATTTGATGGCTTTGATTTTCTCCTTATACACTTCAATACCCTTAGCACTAACAAGGGAAGTGATAATGCAAGGGAAGCTTAAAGAGGGGCTGTATCAGCTGGATCTTCCTCACCAAACTGCCAAGAGTCTCATCCAAGAGTCAGTTCTCACAAATAAATCCTTCTGCAACTTGTCTTCTGTTGTTCCTAATCATGAATCTTTAAATTCCACTTCTGATGTATGGCACAAGAGACTTGGTCATCTTTCTAGCCAAGTGATGAACCAAGTACTCAAACTCCTGTAATGTCAAAATTAAAGGACATGAAATCATACCGTTTTGCAATGCTTGTCAACTTGGCAAAGCTCACTTGTTACCTTTTCCCTTATTTTCATCACACGCCAAAGCACCACTAGAACTAGTTTTTACAAACATATGGGGACAAGCTCCTATTTTATCCACCTCAAGTTTTAAGTATACATATCCTTCATTGATGACTTTAATAGATTTACTTGGATCTATCCATTGAAACAAAAATCTGAAGCCTTAAATGTATTCATTCAATTCAAAAAATTGTTGAAAACAAACTTGCTTGTAAAATAAAAACATTACAAGCTGATTGGGCTGGTGAGTATAGATCTTTCTTAAAGTTTTTGAACCAGGAAAGGATTGAGTTCAGGCACCCTTGTCCATACACTTCAGCTTAAAATGGTAGGATAGAAAGAAAGCATAGACATGTGATAGAAACAAGTCTAACACTTCCAGCTCAAGCCAATTTATCCTTAAAGTACTGGTGGGAAGCTTTCCAAATTGTTGTTTACCTCATAAATAAGCTGCCAACACCCACTCTCTAAAATCAATCACCTTATCAAACTCTATATAACAAGAAGCCTAACTATCAGACCTTTAAAGTTTTTGGTTGTGCCTGCTACTCCTATCTAAGGCTATATCAAAATCACAAATTCAGTTTCCATTCCACCAAGTGCACTTTTATTGGATATAGTGAGTCTCATAAAGGCTACAAGTACCTAAGTACAATTGGAAGACTTTACATTTCAAAGCATGTGGTATTTAATGAATTAGAGTTCCCTTTTAAATCTTTAACTACTGCCAAAGGTCATTCAGAACGAACTGTGTCTGAAACCAGAGTGTCTTACTATCACTTTCTTTCTGAACCAAACAAAACAGTGTCTACCTTAGATCCTGCTGATACTACTCACTCTGAAGTTGCTCTTGCTGAACATCACTCACCCTCAGACTGCAATGACAATCAGCAAGACAATATGTTGAATGGTGATTCTAAAGGAAATAATGAAACTGAACTTTAGGTGCTAGAATAAAGTGTGCCACAGATAAATCAAGCACCTTTGCAATCAGGTGATTCTTTGTAATTAAATGATAATGGTGGCAGGGAAATGACTCAACACAGAGCTGAAAATTTGGTTGGGCATCCTATGATTACTAGAGGAAAAGCTGGAGTGTTCAAACCAAAAATTTATCCTGGAAAACTGATTGAAATTCCCTTAGAACCTAAGAGTGTAGCTGAAGCATTGATGAGCGATGATTGGAAGAAGGCAATGAATGAAGAATTTGATACTTTGATAAAAGCCAAGATCTCGAAACTTGTATCTCTCTCACCAACGTTCAATGTTGTTGGAAATAAATGAGTATTCAAACTCAAACACAACACTGATGGCTCAATACAGAAGTTCAAAGCCAGACTTGTAGCAAAGGGGTTTCATCAAACCCCTGGTATTGACTTCTATGAAACATTTAGCCCAGTTACCATCAACTTTCAGAATCATTCTCACATTAGCAGTAGCAAAGGAGTGGACAATCAGGCAAGTTGATATCAACAATGCCTTTCTCAATGGAGAACTAGAAGATATTGTTTTCATGTGTCAGCCTGAAGGGTTTGTTGATAAATCGAAGCCCAATCATGTGTGTAAACTGAGCAAGGCACTCTATAGATTAAAACAGGCACCTAGAGCTTGGAATGAGAAGTTAAAATCCACATTTTTGAGTTTGAAATTCAAGCAATCAGTAGCAGATACTTCACTATTTTACTTCAAAAATGATAGACAAATAATCTTTGCACTTATCTATGTAGATGATATTGTAATTACAGGAAATGACGAAGAATTGCTACAGAAATTCATAAACAATGTGAACAAAACATTCACATTGAAGGACATGGGAAGGCTGCACCACTTTCTTGGAGTTGAGGTACTATGGTACAATTCAGGAATTCATCTCACGCAGACTAAGTATATTACTCATATACTCGAAAGGTTTGACTTGCAAAATGTAAAACCTTACATCACACCTATTCGTGCTGGTAAATCAATGTCTAAAGCTGATGGGGAATCATTGAAGAATCCAATAGTATACAGAAGCGCTGTAGGAAGCTTGCAGTACCTCCAGTATACCAGACTGGACATAACATTTGCTGTCAATAAACCGAGTGAGTTCTTGCAAGCCCCCAACGTCATTACATTGGCAAGCACTAAAAAGGAGTATCGAGGTACCTCAAAGGGACAATAAACCATGGACTTTGGATTCAAAGAACTGACAGACTCACGCTAAATGGTTACTCAGATGTAGACTGGGTATCTTGCCTTGATGATAGAAAATCTACCACTGGTAATTGTGTCTACTTAGGCGATAGTTTGATAAGTTGGTCTTCAAAGAAACAACAAGTTGTGGAACGCTCAAGTACTGAATCAGAGTATAGTGTACTTGCTTCAACTGCATCAGAAATTTCCTGGGTTCAATCACTTTTTAAGGAGCTGGAACTACCATTGGCTGAAACTCCAACTATCTGGTGTGACAATATGAGTGTTGGAGCCTTAGCAGCTAACCCCGTGTATCATGCCAAGACAAAACACATAGAGTTGGACATGCATTTCATTCGAGATAAAGTAATAGCTAAAGAATTAAAAGTAAAGTATGTGCCAACTTCAGATCAAATTGATGATTTGCTATCCAAGGGATTGAATCATTCAATGTTTCTTTTCTTAAAGGACAAGCTTGGAGTCACTCTAGCACCTCCAGCTTGAGGGAGGGCGTTAACAGAATTAATAGAATTGTTCCACATCAGCTCTACCTCAGCTAACTGAAGCACCAACTGGAGCACTGCAGGAGTCACATCTTTCTTAGTTGTAGATACCATTTCTTCTTGTATTGCCCCCACTCAATTCTGTTGTAAATTATTCCAAACATGATCCACTATTTTAGGAACTAACCTACAGCTCTAAATTCTAGATTCTTCCTTGTAACAATTCATTTTCATTAGAATGTTTAATAACTCAGTAATGGAGAATCACAGAATTATTCTTGTTTTCTCTTCAAACTTTAACTGTAAGGAAAATTATTGAAGAAAAACAAGGAAACTATGTACACGCAAAGGAAGAAAGGGATAAAATTTTCTAAGACAACATTACCCTTCCATTTTAAAAAGAAAACTGATTACATGTGTTTATTAATGGAGAAATTGACAAGAAATGATGGAATGACGGTTTACGCAATCAAAAGTATAATTAAGAGTGAAAAAATTTCCTCGATCGAGCCCGTCGCATCGGCTTGCCTAGTACGATTTACCTCTCCTGTGTGATTTTTGGGTTATTGCACATGGAGCAATGTTTACCCGGTGCGCACTCACAGTGATCGGGCATCTGCTGACGGGTAACGGGTGCGGGTTCCTACGTCATAAAAAAAATGAGTGAAAATGCTAAAAAAAAAAAAAAAGAAAGGTAGTGATGTTTTGTGCAATAATATTGGAAGATATGGAAGTTATATGCTAATTATCCCTTGAAATGTAAACAATATCGAGCTAATTTTCCCCTAGGGCTTGTTTGGGATTTTTTTATCTTTGATTATGAGCATATTTTGATTACTCCATTTATGAGAAATTGGGAAAATGACAATTTTTTTTTCTTTTTTTTGGTGCTAACTTGGGTGATTTAAAAATCATCCAAAAATCAGTATAGTATAATTTGACAGTATTCTCAGTCTACCAAATCAGTGAATTTTTCCGCTTCTCAAATTCTATTATAATTTTGCCCCATAAAATAATTATTTTGAACTCACATATTGCTTTCAAAATGAACTTGTAAATAAAACATATTTACTAAAAAAATTATTTATATGCAAAACAATTATGATATAACTGAAATACTTACTTATAAGTAAAATTTCTTATAAAATAATTAATTTTTGTATAAAAATTGCTTAAGTGAAAATACTAATAAGGCAAAATTTTACTTATATATAAAAAAAATCATTTATCTGTAAAAATTATTTAAAAGTGCAAAATTAACTTATAAATGTAAAATCTACTTATAAGTAAAACATACTAAGTAAAATATCACTTATGAAAAAAATTTATATAAAAAATTAGTAATTCAAAATTTCACTAAGGGACATATATTAATTTATTTTTTTAAAAAAACTTTCAGAACTTTCGGATAATGAACTCTCAATCATCAATTAGACTGTTTTAAAACGGTTCCTAAAACCATCCAAGATGGAACTCTTTATTGATACTGTTCTGAATTATTTTTTCAATAATGAGAAAGAAATTGCAAATGGTTAGCAAGGCTGAATCTCAGTTGTGGAAATTGGTGTCAGAAATTAATATTGTGTGGTTTTGACATGCATCCAATGTTTTAAAAATTGACCCAAACATCGACCAGGAGAATGAAGAGGGTCGAGAGTTAAAGNGTTCAAAATCAGGACGATGTAAGTATTTATTTCTCTAAGTTCAAAACCCCAATGTTTTAAAAATCAACTCGGGCATCGACCTGAAAAAGAAAGAGGGTCGAGGGTTAAAGGGTCTAATCGAGGTCGAATGAGTATCGAACCGGATGACAAAATAAATAAATACACAAATAAAATATAAAATATCATAACTATAATAACTTTTTTAATTTTAGTTTATTAATTCAAAGTAAATATAATCCATGTTCGTTAATTAGATTTATCATGGTAATTTATTTTAAACCTCAAAAACTAACAATTAATATGTCCAAAATAATTTGCTTTGTTCAAATTAAAATTATTTGTGATTATAATCTTGTTTGGATTATGAATTTTTAATGAAAATGATGAAATAAACTATTAAAGACTTAAAATTGGCAATTGGCTAGTATCCCACATTGGAAGATTACTACAACATTGGAAGAAGAGTCTCCTTTACAAAGGAGTTAGTTTCCCACATTGAAAGATTACTAAAAGATTGAAAGAGGAATCTTCTTTAAAAATAAGCCAAGGGTATATCATTTGTATAAAAAAGTTATTTGAATCTTCTATTGCAATAGGTGGCTCATCAAGATAGTCAAAGTTTTTGTAAAAATAATAATTATATTAACCGGATTAATTGAAAAAACCACTGTTCGTTTTCCGGTTCATGGTTGCACCAGTCGGGTTGATGATTTATTAGCCAATTTTTTGTTTTCCAATTAATGTATAAGTATCAGACTGGATTAGAGGCCGGTTCACAATTTTTCAGGTTGAACCGGCCGGTCCGGTCCCCTTTTTACAACATTGCAAGCATCATGAACTTCTTTTCTTTTATAAATTATGCTATCTGTATATTTCATAGGTTACATTTTGATATACATTGTTTGAACATTCAAAAAGTATTGAACGAGAAGGTTTATTTTTTAAACTGTCAAATCATACAATGTCAAAAATTATATAAAATAAGATGTACATATAACATGGTTGTTCTTTTTATATATTGTGGAGTCAATGCCCATGCTATCTAGAACGTATTTATTTTTCTTTTATTTATTACTAGAATAACATTATTTCAAAAAAATTATTTTGGGTGAAAACAAATTCATTTATTTAAGAGTATATTTGAGTCCCATTTTTTGTCCAAAATATATTTTGGAATAATATTTTAATAGAGAATGTGTGATTTAAAGAAAAAAAAAAACAAAAAAAAAAAATAAAACAAAACAAAACAAAAAGGTTTAAGTAAAGAATATTTTATCGTTTAGATGTGTAGTTGAAAATGAATATGTAGAAAAAAAGAATTCGAAAATATTGGAGGTCAAAAGGGCCCAAATAATATTGTCCCTCATTGTATTCCACTAGTCTGGTATATGGGAAAGCAATAGATCATCTTATCGCTAAACTTAATTTTTTAGACCTTAAGATTTCTTTATTTTTAATTTCAAAATTTGAGAAAAAAAAAATTCCAACAACAAAAATACATTTCCACTTCTCTGGTTGAGTTTTTAATTTTTTTTTTTTACTTGATTCAAACATAATTGTATTTTTCTTCATTTTTCGGAACAAAATTTTGGTTGTAGTGTCGCTTTCTTTACTATATATCATAACTATCGACTGAAATAAGTGCCATAGACCGTTATCGATATTGTAACACCTCTAACAGCCATTGTACCTCCACAAGTTAAGACTTTGCTTGGGAGTCATGTTTTCCTCATTTTTAGAAGAAAAAAGACCCGTTGCAACTTCATTATATCTTACACATATTTGATTGCTAACTGCACAAGTTAAGGCTTTTCATTTTACAATTCCACATTTGCCGTTTGAATATTCAAACTGGGTGGTAGGCTATGAAATTGAAAGAAATGCACAAATAACAAAACAAAGATAAAAGAGAGAAAATGCAATAAATATCAAGGTAGCCCATTTGAGGTGATATAAAAATGCATATTGGGAGCAAAAATAACTCCCAATCAAGAGCTAAAATTTCTAGCTCCACACAACATACGTGCAGTGCTTATGAGTGAGCAATAACAAAAATTAAGCTCCTGGGATTAAAATCATATTTTTAGTATATTTTGATTTTAAAAAATTGAAATAAGTGATTGAACAATTGTGGATCCTATCAAATATTTAAAATTAATTGTCGATTTTGATTTAAATTAAAATCTGAATTTTAATACTCATTCCGTCTCAATTATATTGACTTGTTTCGTTTTTCACACAAATTAAGAAAACTTCTTTAATATTATTGAAAAATTAATTTTTGTCAAGATTTTTCCTAATTTATCCCTATTTAA
>CAIGRS010140506.1:0-21913 GCA_903798395.1 Fraxinus floribunda
TAGCGCATCCCGGATCCTACCAGGTGGTAAGCATTTTCCTACCTGCAAGGCCTTGGTGGGATTTTGAGGATCTACCGAAATTTTCTAGCTCCTCCACTGGTGTTGTTTGGGATTCATACTTAATAACATGGGGTCCAGTCATAGGGCATGAGTACCTGCTCGAGGGCATCCGTCATCTCGACGTCTTCTTGATCGAAATTTTGGCCTCGTGGGGGCATCTGCCATATCAATATCCATCAGCACCACATTAACATTCATGGGTTCGGCCTTTTTTTATCGAGTTTATATAGCATTCTCATGCTCCTTTTTGTCACCTCTAATTGTGGTAATCCCATACTCTGTAGGAAATTTTATGCATATGTAATGAATGGAGATGACGGCCCATAATTTTTTTAGGACGGGTATACCAAGCAACCCATGGTAAGGTGACCTATTATCTATCACCAAGAATTTCATAAAGTTTAAAGCTGTTTAGGATGGCTCTTCCTTGGGATGATGTTATCATCAGTGAAGTCGTACAAGGGGTTATGATAGGGGTTAAATTGTGATCGACGATCATCTTATCAAAAGTGGTTCCAAAGACGTTGATGAAGCTACCATTATCCACTAGCATCTGCTTCAACCCATTACGGGCCACACAGCCTTTACCATGAGGGTGTCACAATTAGGGAAGTACACTCCCTCAACATCTTCTTGGGTAAAGGCGATGGGTGGTAATTGCCTTTTTCGAGAACTGTTGTCTACTATATAACTAGTCATTGGGGGAGAGGGAGGGTCCTTGGATTCTTTAGCATAATTGAATTCATTATATTATTCCCAACATATGGTCCTCCAAAAATCGTATCGATTTCATGGATAAGATGTCTTCCATGTTATCCGGGGGGTCCCTACGTTGTTGTTGTCCCTCCTTAGTCCTTTTTCCACCTTAGGGATGGCTCCCAATAGGAGGTCTAGTCTCTTCACGCTTTGGCCTTTGATCCTGCCTGGGAGGGGGCATGTTTCTAGGAGAGCAATCATTTCTTTGGTTGTTTCGTGTGTTCATCTACCTAGGGTGTTGGGATATGTCTCTACAGTCTACTGTGTCATGACTATAGGAATGATGGTAGGTACAAAATTGAGGGATGTTCGGCCTATTTCTAGGTTTCGATGCCATCGGCCTCTTTCTCTTTGGAGACCCTTTGTCCAAATCCGATTTACCGCGTTGGTTTTGTGGATTACATCCTCATAAGCTAATGTGGATACGGTGTTCAATGTAGCCGTGGCAAGTGCTTGCCCAAAGTTGGGAACAATTTCTTTACCAGCCTGATTCCATTGGTGGTCATTAGGTGAGAGGTGGGTCCTCTTCAACATTGTCTTTGTAGGGATAAAAGACCCCTGCTGGCTCTATTTCGATAATCAATTGTCGATGATCTCTCGTCTCATCATTTCTAGTAGAGCATTATTGCTGGTGCAAAAGGTGGAATTGGAGGTCCTCTTCGGCCTTATATTTGCATGAGGAGTTCTTGCATATCCATGTTTTGATGGGTAATATTTCTCATGTTAGCAATCATGGTTGCTATCTCCCAGGTGAGTTGAGTAGCTACCCTCATCCCACCGCGCCTATGGTGTGGTGGGGACAACACCGACCCACTGCGCTGCTACTTTTGGAACATCTTCATTAGGGCTTTCTCTTACCCTATTAGGAGGGTCGGAGGGACATGACAATCTGAACTCATTTTTCCTTAGATAAACTTCTGATATTTCCAAATTTTGGGCTTTCACTTGTTCTTTTTCAAAAACAAATCATTTTTTAAAGGGGATGCCCAACTATTTGTTGACAAACTCTTTCAATAGGAATGTTTGTGATTATAATGACGATTCCCATATACAACACCAGACTCTTTACTATCCGACGCATTGAGTAATAACAAGTGAAAATTATGAGTCCAAATGTCATTACCCATTTATCGAATCTTTGCATCTTGAAATACCAAAAAATATAAATATAAAGAAGAAGAAGAAGAAGAAGGTAGAATTACATATTTAGGGTGTGTTTGAGTCACATTATTTTGGAAGAATGAATTCTGGAATAGTAGATTGATGGAGAATGTGCGGTTGAAAAAGAAAGAAAAATTATTGATGTGATGAAAAATATTGTTTTATCGAATAATGTGTGGTTGAAAATAAATAAAAGAATGAAAATGAAAATTTTAATGCGTACCAAACGATGGCTTAATCTTTACGCCTTAAAATACTACAGAAAAGGGGGGAAATTACATATTTCATCACTAACCTTTCTAATAGTCTGAGATATGCCCTTGACCTTTTTCTATTGGCACCATCATTTCCAACCTTTTGGAAAATAGGCCGAGTTGGTTCGTTTACGTGGTTTCTATCCATTCTAATAGTTAATGTAGCATAAAATGACAAATTTTGCCAAATCTTTAACAAGAAAAAGAACAAATTGCATTTGGAGTTCCAAATATTTCTGAAAAGTGTTGTGGGTCCAAAATCTCTCTAAAAAGTGCTTGGGGGTTCCAAACTTTCATTTTTGGCACCATGATCCCAAACGTTGCAAAAAAATATATTTAAGAATAGACTTTCACTCGACTATTATTAAAAAGGACAAAATAATCTCTCTATATATTATAAACTAGGACAATTAAAATAGAGAAACAATTATTTATTTTTTAGTTTTTAAATATTTTGTTTCTCTATTTCAATCATTTTAATTGTTTTAGTTAACAATGTAGAGAAGGATCATTTTGCCCTTCTTGATAATAGTCAAATGAAAGTCCATTCTTAACTTTTTGGGCGATTGCAGCGCCCCAAAAAATAATTTGGGACCCTAACACTTTTTGGAAAGATTTGGGGACCTCGAATGCAATCCTTATTTTATTATTTAAAAAGTAGAAAATTTGTCATTTTAATCTATTATAATGGTCAAAATGGATGAAAAACGTGTAAAGGGACCAATTCTGCCTATTTCCCAAAAGGCTAGTAACCGGATGGTGCCAATATAAAAGGTTGGGTGCATATTTTAGTTTTTTGAAAACGTTGAGGATGAAATATGCAATTTTTTCAAAAAATAATATAACCTGTGAAAAAAATTGAAAGTATAAATATAAATAATACTCCCAACTTTTTAAAAGTTTACACTTTTCAATAAAGAAATAATCCAATACAAAATGACAAGAAAAAATCAATTATTTTCATTAATAATTTATCCTTTTTCTTGCAAGAAAATGATGGTGATTTAAATTACTGGAAGATAAAGATGCCTAAAGGGGAAAGTTAATAGGAACTGAAAAATATGAGAAGATCAACATTGATTTATTAACACTTAAAATTCACTGACTGCATAAATTTCAGGATTGTGCTAACCAATAAAAGTAGAAACTGGGAAATTTTTTATTTTCATGAAAAGGCAGTCCAACTGGAGTGGACTGGGGTGGGGTGGGTAGGGTGGGGGTGGTATGAATAATTCAGACAGTACCATTTTCTGATTTATGATGTAACCTTAATTTATTTATTTTTTGCTAGTTGGAAAAGGATTGAAGTGTGGAAAAAAAGAGAGAATGGAAGGGTCCCTTTCAAGTTTTCCTATTCATGTGGAAAACCAAACAAAGATGGTATGACATATCAATAGTAATTCCACTATCTGTCCTTTGTGTGTGTGGCAGCTGCAACACCTCAATTAATTCGGCAATACCATACGTTGGTTGTACATTAATATGGGACGTTGAATTGAACATAATTAAATGGACTAATTAATGAATTTTATGTGATTGTCTTTTTGTTTTATCATATCTAATCTAGTATAGTTGAATGTAACAATAATTTTCCCGTTTGGTAGAGATTAAAATCGGATTAAAATTGAAAAACTAACCGTTATTATTAACAATAACGGCTAGTTTTTCAATTTTAATTGGATTTTAATCGGTACCAAACAGGCTCTAAAATTTATCTAGTCTTCAAAAAGACGAGATGTTCAAATGATTGGTGTTACGCTTCTACATACGTGACAAGTTATGCGGCTGCCAGCTAAGAGAAACGTTACTTGAGCATTTTCGGAGCATCCACCGCCTCGCCGACCATTGCTTCTTAGAGCATTGAAGGCACGGCCCAATGCTTCGCCTACCAATGTATCAAAAGCGATTTAGATTGCGGTGGTGATGCTCTAGGGACGCCCAATGCATGCTACGTTCTATTGGCAAGGAGAAGTGCGAGAAGTGTTTGATATGACGTTATTTGAAAATGGTGGTTGCATACATTCTTTTTATCAACCATGCGGAATCATTGACCTATCGATGCCTACGATGCGACATTGTGACCTGACGGAACTTGACCAATGAGCATCAATTTGCTTCTCTTGCCTATAAATATTATCACTTTAGTACCACTCAAAAGTAATAAACGCTTCGATATTTCTTCTACAATATAAACCCGACTCTAATATTTTCTAACCTTAAGCGTCACTTCCAAGCCCAATATGTTTCTCAATGTCCTTTTGGACTGACTTGAGTATCGAAACACATACAATTGCGACATCTTGTCCTTCAAGTACGTCTAACAAATTATTTTCAAGTGTGCAAGTAAAAAGCTTAGAAAGAAATGGAGGCGATATTTGTTGACACACTGAATCTCAACAAAATTCAAATGTCAACAATAAGTATACACATAGAATAGCAAGACTAGCGACAACATCAAATAAATCTAAGAAAAATCTCTAGCAATAATAATATAATATTAATTTAATCTTAGAAAAAACTGTAGCAAAGAACTAATAAGTATGGATTGGTCAATTAATTTACTTTTAAGGCCAAACTTGTAGGTAGCACAATCCCATTTTGGGCACAAAATTGTTGAACAAATTAAGACCAGGGCAGGTTTGCTTTAAAAAGTCTTAAATTGATGTCCCATTGGAGTAACTTGTCTTCTTTACGTCATTGTCATATCCTAATATCATCTCTCTCACTTTTTATCTTCAACAAATATAGCCCTCCTTTCTCCTTATATCCCTACCCCTGCATTCGAGTTCGTCTCATGCATTGCAACATGGTAGGGTAGCTCAAAATTGGTTTGTCAAGAAATATAGAAAGAAAAATATAAAGTTGTTTTAGCCCCATGTTTCGTACACATAAAAATTTACATTCTCATTCTTCTACTCATTTTCAACCACACATTCTCAATCGATATGTTATTTCAGAATACATTCTTCCAAAATAATGTGGCTCAAACACACTCTTAACCAGATTAGTCGATCTAGATAAAGTTGAGATTCACTTATACCCCCAGACGGATTTAGACCTGGGCTAGGCAAATCCATTTTTTCCTTATGAATTTTTTTTAATAACGTTAAAATTATGAGGAAATTTATTTATATATATTGATCTAGCGTTAAAAAAAAATAATAATAATAATAGTGCAGCCCTGGCTCCACCCCTAATTATATCGAATTGTAATTGATTTAACTGCTGAGAAAGGAATATATTCTTCAACGATAAGAGTATATTACCAGATACATGAAAATAAGTCGTATCGATCTATTTTTTTATTTAAAGTAAAGAAGAAGGTCATTTATAAAGAGATAAAATGCTATTAAAATTGAAGAGGATTCTCCAAATCCACACTATGTATCATGCCAGAGGGCCTAAGAAAAGAGAAGAATTCTTTCTTCTTGTGACAAGATTATGTAGAATAAATTATTCAATAAAATATTTTTGTATAATATATTACTGAATAAAATATTGTTTGGATGATTATAAAAGAGGATATTGGTTGGGTTTGTGCGGTTTATTGCATCTGATGATTATCCGTTCCAATCAATTAGCATTATTCAAAGAAAGAAAGTGGGTCCAGGTGGAACTGCCCTGCCTGATTATTAATACATATTTTTTGGTTTGCAAAATTACATGATTAGGGCACCTACAAACTTTTCAACTTTTGGGTTTTTAATAGGGAATATTGCACAACGATCCCTAATATTTTCATTTTTTGTAGACTTTACAAAGGAAAAATATTGTATGGACGAAATTGCCCCTACTTAAAATAGTCAAGATATTTAATTTTTTAATTTTTCATATCAGCTGACGGTGTTTTGTATGGTTCCCGTTCATATGAACCTCAGGTACATATTTATAAAAGGTTAGGAATCTCGATTAGCACAAAACAAATATTAGGGTAAAGTCTATAAAAATGAAAAGGTTAGGGACCGATATTGAAATTTTCCCCTTTTAGTAGCTAAATTCTAAAATTTGTCCTCTATCAACTTTCATTTTTGTCAATTTTACATCATAAAATTATTTTTAACGTACTTTCAGTGCCAGTCTATAGACTCAATGCAAGGATCGAACCTTAACCAAAAGATGAGGATTCTTTTTCGCATGAGTGGACGACTTTTTCAAGAAAATGAGTTTTTTTAGAGTAAGAATCGTATTTTTCTTCTTTTTTTTCCGTAAAGAATTTGCTTCTTATAGTTATTATTTGTATTTAGAGACTATATTGAATTAAAACCCAAAATTTAGGATCACGAATTTGAAAGACTATAAAGAAAAAGACAACATACAAAGTTTAGGGGTATTTGTCACACATTGCTTCAATAAACCTATGATAAGTGCAGTTTTTGTCTTTCAATCAATTTTGTTATCCAAAATAGCAAAATTGTGTGTGCCCGGAAAAAAAATAATGAATAAAGAATAAGAAAAGTAAGAAAATGGGTGGTCGTGGTCGGGGTGGGGGTGGGGGTGGGGGTGGGGATGAGCTGTCCCTAGTGCATTATATGCCTTTATCTGATGCTTTCCTGGCCAGTCTGTATGTCTGTCACCCTCAATGGTCTCTCTCTCTCATGGAAATTATTTTTCTCCCTCTCTCTCATGGAAATTATTTTTTGAGTCTTTGTTAAATTAGATTCTGTGAAAGGTTTTTTTTTTTTAATAAAATTTGATGAAATGTATGATTAAAAATAATTGAATCTTTAAAATATATTGTTAAAATTTAACCCATGTTTGATACATATTAAAATTTTTATTTTTATTTATCTACTCATTTTCAACAACACATTTTTCAATAAAATAATATTTTTCATTATATCAATAACTTTTTTTTTCAACCACACATTCTCCATCAATCTACTATTTAAGAATACATTCTTCCAAAATAATATGTCTCAAACACACAATTAGATTTTAATTTGTACCAAATAGGGCTTAGGTTCAATAATTATACCGTGATACTGTTGAACACTAGTTTATGTGTCGATATATAATAGAATCATGCTACATGTACAACATTGATTGACAACATTACTTGACATTGTCTTGTTTGACATCATTATATTCATTCATTTTAAAAAATTATTTTCTACATCACATGCTAGAATTTTAACAACACATAGTTGCCAATCATCATTGTCAGCCAATATTGTACACTTAACTTTATTTTATATAATGTCACATTAAATTAGCCATAATTATATTTCATTGGACATGTATTTAATGTCATTAATGCTATCACATGAAGTTAAACATCTTTAGTGCTAAATAATATTATTCATTTAAATTTCGTTAAAATTTTTAAAAAGTTAAAAGTTACTTTTGAGATTGAAAATCTATATTTAAATCATCTTTTGAAAATAATTTATTTGATGAGAAGAACTTTTAGAGAAGTTGATATAAAATAATTTCAACCCGAACGGACACTTGTATAATTAGAAAATACTTGTTATCAATGGTGCTGCATGTACAATGTTGGGTTACAACATTGAATTACAACATCTCACAATGGAGGTGGGCCCTGCGATTAAAATAATAATGGGCCCCACCTCCATTGTGAAAGGTTGTAACTTAATATTGTAACCCAACCTTATATAAGTAGCATTATTCTACTTGTTATTCAGATTAACTGTCTGGTAAATTTTCAAACTACGAGGCTATGTCTTTTAGCAAATTTGGTTTTAAAAAAAAAAAGGCTCTATTTTCACATTCCGTTGATAAGACCCCACGGGTGGGCATCTCACGCACACTGACACGCATACTATGTGTATGTGAAACTTTCACACGTATACACATTTGTGTGTGAAACAAAGACAAGGGTCAATTAAGTACCCCCACAAAAATTCACAACCTTCTCTCTCTATATCTTTCTGTGTGTGTATGTATCTATATGTGTAAAGAAAGAGAAGAGAGGGTCGGGAGATGGGGTTAATCAATCATACAGAAATATCAAGAATTCAAAATTGATTCAGAAATATTCTTGAATTACCCCACAAACACTTACTCATATGGAACTCAAGGATTCAAGAAACAATAAACAACAAATCAATAGCACCACCTCCACAGCCGCCGCATCAACCTCTCCTAGTGGTGGCGCCACCACTTCAGCCAACTACTACCTCACTCCATCTCATCATCTCCTCCAGCACCTCCACCCCCAACAACAATACCAACATGGCCAATCACCACCATTCATTACTAATTCGTCTGCTGCTGGAGCTACTCGTGGTGCGTCCTCATCATCGTCGTCATCGTCCACGGCCACCACTAGTGCTTCTACCTCCTCCACCATTCAGCCGCCGAAGCTTGTGGACGCCTCTTTAGCCATCGCCACCGGATCAGAAACCCTTGTTGACTCCTCCAAGAAATCCCAAAACCAGCTGCAAATTACTGTACAACCACAAGAACAGCAAGTACAGACCCAACAGCCACCAAAAAAGGTCACCAAGGACCGCCACACGAAGGTAGACGGCCGGGGTCGCCGCATACGAATGCCGGCAGTCTGCGCGGCTAGGGTTTTTCAGCTCACCCGAGAATTAGGTCACAAGTCCGACGGCGAAACAGTTGAGTGGCTCTTACAACAAGCCGAGCCAGCAATCATAGCCGCAACCGGAACCGGCACAATTCCAGCTAATTTTTCGACCCTCAACATCTCTCTTCGAAGCAGCGGCTCTATTCTGTCGGCCCCACCTACAAAATCAGCTCCGCATTCTTTTCATGGAGCACTAGGGCTAGCACACCACCCTTATGAAGAGAATTTTTCACAGATGTTAGGGTTTCGCCACCAACAGCAGCAGCAGCAGACACCTCATCTTTTACAAGCAGCTCAAATTGCAGAGTCTTTAGCTAGTGGAAGTGGCGGGGGAGGTGGAGATGGTGGCGGCGGTGGAGGTGGTGGAGGAGGACAAGAGGCCAACGAGAATTACTTACATAAGAGATATAGAGAAGATTTGTTCAAAGAAGAAGGGACTAATAATTCTCAAGGAGAAGGCTCAGATTCACCTTCACACAAGCAATTCAAGGGGAACAATCTACAAATTCTACAAAAATCTCATGAATCGCCGGCCGGCGGACAATCTCCTCCGAATCTTATCCGGCATACAAACATGATGCCCGCCACAGCCATGTGGGCTGTGGCGCCAGCACCCAGCAGTGTAACTACTGCCGGTGGTGGCGCGTTCTGGATGCTTCCATTCACCTCCGGTGGCAACGGCCAGGCGTTAACAGCCGTGTCCACATCCGGGACGGCTGCGGGTCCCTCTGAAACCCCCCAAATGTGGCCATTTTCGACTGCAGCTTGTGGGAACACTCTCCAAACGCCATTACAGTTCATGCCGAGGTTTAATTATCCAGGAAATCTTGAATTTCAAGGAGGGAGAGCGAGTCCATTACAATTGGGATCAATGTTAATGCAGCAACAGCAAACGCCATCTCAGTATCTTGGATTAAATGTATCTGGAGAGACGAATTTGGGGATGCTGGCAGCTCTTAATGCTTACTCCAGAGGTGGTTTGAATATGAATTCTGATCAGCAAAGCCATCATCCATTTGAGCATCAACAGCAGCCTCAAGGCACCGAAAGTGGTGAAGATGGCCAAAATGCTTCTCAGTGATGGTATACCAATTATCTAGTTAATTAATTATTTCATTACACGTTTGATACAAAATATTGAACGACACTAGATGATACGTTTCATTATATAAAACTATCAAGTGCTATCTAGTCGAACTTAGGAATGACATAACTAGACAATACCTTTTCTTTTCTAGTATTATCAGCGTTATTCAGTGCAACTTACGCATGACATGTTTGATATGCAGATTCGGACAATATTTGACGTCATTTTGTACATAAAATTAACAATTTGATTTTTCTTTGGTTCTTATTCAAGAATTGTTGTTTTGCAGCTTGAAATAGGAACTGGGATGAATAATTATATTAAGAAAGAAGAGGAGGTATCTATTTCTCATTTCAAGTTTAATTTGTCTTTGATTTTTGTTTGTTTTTGGTAACATTGTTATGAAGAATTTGAAGTGTATAATTTGTTAGTTTGGTCCAAAGGGACACTAGGAATTATAAGAGAGAGATTAATGTATAGGAGGAGATTGGTTTGTATTATAAGAACCTAATTACAATTTGCTTTTGTTTGAGGAAACTGAAAATGGTCAAGAAAAAAAATGTTCAAACATGGTCTTCAATCTTCATTATTGTATGGTACATTCTGCAAAAAGCTTGGTACTTTTGATCTTCCTAATTCTACTTGAGGTTGAATATTTATTTGTTGGACCACTTGCTGACTTTTGCCATTTTCTTGCACTTTCAAACAAATTTGCTATGAAAAAGTTGAAATTCCCACCCTCTTTTCTTGGTAAGGTAGATAGAAAAGAAAATGGGGTAAAAATGTAACATTTTTCTTGTGAAATTTATGAACTTTTACCATTCCTCATAAAAGTTTATAAACCCACAAAGAGGATGTTAATTGTAATTGCTTCATCCAATATGGCAGCTCATGTACTCTGATCTGATGAGGCACATTCCGCTATTTACCTCATCCACAATGCTCTAGGGACGGGGCCCTCAAGGTTGGGTTCAACCTTTTATAAACCCACAGAGAACCCAATAAAATGCTTTAAAGAGCCCAAGATTATCGAATGGATATTCTTGGGATAATTGAAATAGAGCAATTGTATGAACTACTCTTCTCGACTCGACTCAAGTCGAACAATATAGATATGTATTACTAATTCATGAAGCTTCCTGCTTTTCTACCAACTTTTAATTCCTACCAAACACAGCTCCAGCAAATAGAATTTTGACAGATGAAATTTGGTTAGAGGGAAGGTGATACCTAATCTGCACGTGTTTATTTGTTCAATCTCTTTTCATTTTATTTCAGCATTTTCATAGAATTTTTGTCCCTTTAGTTTTATTATTTATACTTTATTGAATTCACATAAATTGTAACAAATACAATTAAAAAAAAAAAAAGCACGACATAATTTGAAGTAACAAAATTAAATGAAGATTGTTTATTCAAGAATATTTTTCTAAATTTGCATTTACGAGTTTATTATCGAAAACTAGAACGAATTAGTGTAGATTTTTCGTCGCCAAATCCGCAAATAAGGGCATCAGCGACATTTTTTCATTACAAAATCCGTCGCTCAAGGACTAAACTAGGTAGAAAATTTGTTGCTAGTTTGTGAGGAATATTTCAACATGTTAGCATTATAATTAAGTAATTAAATGATTTAATTACACCACTAATTATAAAATGCTTATTTGACTATAATTTTTTTGGATGATTAAATTGTAGTAATCATAAATTTTCACTTTTTCCCCCTCTTTTCTTCTTATGTTGACATTTAAACACAAAATCAATTATAATTCATGATTAACCTCACTTTTAATTTAATTAAAAATAATCAAAGATTCCCACAATTATCGAACCTAGATCTTAATGAATTGGTGTGGGCCATAGCTACTACTCCAAAATTTCCTCTACAAAGACATTTTGTTTTCATATATTTGTCACACATTTATTTGAAAATGTTGCAAAAGGCCAATAAAATTCAATTGTATTGCATATATTTTTGGTATTAAGTTTCATTTTTTTATTTGTATAAAGTATTTCGAATAAGGAAATACGTTAATTGATTTTTAAATTATTTAATTAAAGATTAATTATTGATAGAATATATAGCTTTAAGAAAAGACAAGATGAGCAGTGTATATTATTTTATATTAATTTAGACAAAACTAAGCTTTAATCATTATCTTATAAGAACACTATTGAAAAGCATTATGCTTAGGGATGTGAAAACAATTAGGTGAATATTCCCATATGAAATTGTGCCCTATTAATTAATTAATTAAATTATTAATTTGTGATTCTTTCTTTTTTAATCATATTAAACGAAACATAGGGTCCTTCTTTGATGCAGATTAAAAGCAGATTTTTAGTAGAATTCGATATAAATTGATGAAATGTGTAGTTAAAAATCTGTTGATCCACGAAATGTATGATTAAAATTAATTTTTTATTTTGACTTAAATTTTTTTAGCAACTTTTAATCCACACCAAACGGGCACTAAATATATTAAAGAATCTTGCTATCCTTAATTACAATGTTGGTTTAAGATGTAACGTACTAAGAATTAGTACATGTAAGATATGTCTTATTGGACAGTATTGAGAAATAGTAATCATGGGTTTGTTATTTGGCACCAGTTGAATTTAATACAAATCTAGGTGGTAGTACTTTGTGACAATAAATTGTAGATTTAATTAATTACTAGAATCCATTTAGTGGACCTATAATATGCTTTTGAGTCCCCTGCCAACACTTCCTTAATCGAGCTCGTCGCACCGAGCTTGTTTAGTACGGTTTATCTCTCGTGTGATTTGCGGGCTACTACACATGGAGCGATGTTTACCTAGTACGGGTTCCTAAGTTCGATTTTGCTAAAATACTAAACACCAACGTACTAGATAACATTTTTCATTGAAAAATTCATAGCCCCCATTCGATTTTGCTAAAATAAAATTTTTAGTTGATTTAATAAAATTTCATAAAATGTGTGGTTGAAAAATTGATAAATAACGTTAATTTTCAGAAAATATACGTTAAAAGAGTTATTTTTTAATAAGCCCTTTTATTAAATTTTTTTTATTAAATCAAATGGGGACATAGTAATTATTTATTAAAGCAATTGGAATTTTAAAAAGTATATTTTGATGAGTTCAAAGTTTCCCGCCAGTATAGTTTGAAAAATTTATTGGATACTCCTCCACTCATCCGTGATTTTCGCAGTAACATGCTACGCTGCACCTTTTTGCGTGTACTGTACTTCATATTGAATGTGAACTGAGAAATTGCATGTTTGGAATTGGAATTAAAGACGTCTTGAAATTTAGGTACAACATAACATGCTTGTGTCCTTCTTGTAAACTTGAATGCTGGCTTCCTTGCTTGACACCACAAATGTTGCTTCTCGAACTCCATCTTCTCGTGATCTGAGCTCGAACTTTTAGCTTACTAACATTTCAAAGATCTTACGATCAAATACTTCAAATTTGACTTGTTATAGACGTAGGTGGAGACAAGTGGGGGTAAGTGAGGTCCTTGGGCCCACCAATTTTTTATTTTTGGCCTTTTTTAATTTTTAATATTATAATGTTTCCACTGTATTCGAGTCTTGACTCAACTACTACTTATAGATGTGTTCTTACATGGTTGCTACATGTACTCGAGTCATTTGAGTCTAAAAGGATCGTCTTATGTTCAAATTCAAGCCAAAAGACCCCAAAATTGTCATATGAAAATAAAGGTTCTCTTGCCCACATGATTCACATGCACCTCAATAACTTTTTAATTTATTTTTGCTTATAGTACAAGAAATTGACATCTAATGCTAAAATAAAAACTTCTAAATAAAATTATTTATGCATTGTTAAAAAAATCAATTTGATGTCTTTGGTCATCAAATCAGGGTGTCTCATCAGCAAATGCCAAAAATATCCTAATCAAATGACCCAAAAACACACAAGTGAGAACCCACATAAAGTGAAAGTTTCCCTATAAAAGTCAGTTGAAATATGCCAATCACAGTGTTGAAAAGTTGCAACTTGCAGATATTTAGCAGAGAAATTTGACAGTAAACAGGGGGCTTCATTTGCTTACATTCATAATCAATGAGGTCCAGGAATATACAGACAATCTCTTTTTCTTTTTCTAAGAAGTCAACTTCCTGTCTTCACATGAGACGTTTTGATGAAATGACTTGGACGGGTACTAGTCTGAATACAGCAAAATAATTCCATTAAGAACAAGTATTTTGTGTCAAAATTGATAAATTACATGGCCGTCATTAGAAATTATTATATATATATATAATCATTCTTACCTTCCACTGTGTAAAGAAAGTGTGTTTGAGATTGATCCAGTGTTACATCAGTGTTACTGTTCTCTCTTCCATAATATCAAGATTTTGAGAGGTCTACTTGACAAAAATAATCATAAAGAAAAAAAATAGTTGACAGAGACGAGGAGAGAATACTTCACGGTGTTATGAAGGATTCCTGCCGCCTTAAACGACTTCATGCACAAAATTATTGTGCTCGTCCGCGTGCTTGAGAAGTCGCAGGGTTGTAGACATGGATCCTATATTAAAGTTTTTGTTAAAAAAGGGCCATCCATTATTTAAAACAAGTATGAATTAGCACCAAGATGGATTCGACAGTAGTGAACAATATCAAGAAAATAAAAAGAAGTTAAATTTTGATTTATTGTATTGTACAACAATGTCCATTACTGCTTACAATAAGAAACAGGGGCGGAGCTAAAAGAAAAGATTCGTGGGGGCAAATTAAAAAATATTAATAATCGTGAGGGCAAAAATTGACAAATATATATATATATATATATTTTTTTAGAAAAATTTGAAATTCTAAATTTAGTGTGGGAGCAGCTGATTCCACTGCCCCCTACTAAATTCGCCCCTGCTCAGAAAGGCAGCACAGACTTATTCAAGAGGAACTAAATCAGTTGGTCAGAAACTTCTTCAGAGAGGAGGAAAAATGCAGATTTGTGCTATTTTGACAACTAATAGAGCCCCGTGAAAGGGTATAGCACATATACCTTCAGCCTTGTCTTTAGTTTTGTGAAGAAGAATGGTCACAAAGCCACACATTTCCGTGACAATCTGGGTTGGGTTCTGTCTGTCCCAGTCCTGTTCATATAAACAAAAGAACAATTTCAGTCGTTATATCTCAATATTCCAATAAATCCTCAACATTTCTTTTCCTTCCCAATCATCGAAGGTTAAAACAATTTACGGAGAAAGGTAAACTCAATGATAATGAATTACACCAAGCATCAAAAAGACTACTTGCTTTATGCTGATTTGAGCAAATAAAAATCCCAGTACTAGTTGTATTACAATCATACACACACACATTTTCTCCCATCAACACAAGTGCTGATCTATCTAAAAGTGTACATTCCAAAGAAAAGATGTGCCTTCTTCTTTATGTTAGAATAGCTCGTTTTGCTACATTCTACATCATCATCAGAGAAGTTGAACAATAACTGTCCTACAGCCCTAATCATTTTTCCAGAAATTATTTACTTCAGGGACAAAAATGAAAAAAAATAAAATAGAATAATGATTTTGATCGGCAACGCGATTAACTTAAACATGATCACACTTGCCAATATAGTTAAGGATGTGAACATAACAAAGTAAATAGGTGAGACAACAGCCGTGTTGAATGTGTCAAGTGCCTGCAATCAAGATCACCAAAAATATAGGAAAATATAAAGGGTCCTGATAAAAATACAAGGACAGTTTAAAACAGTATAAAACATTAATTTGATGGAAAGTCAACCAACAATTGAAATGAAAAGCAGCCAGTATACACATCTCCAGAAAACAGTAAATTTGCTGGAAAATCAACCAACAATTAAAATGAAAAGCAGCCAGTACACACATCTCAAGAAATCAAATGAGATTAAAACAGCTGTCAAGTATGGATTAATTCTCGAATCGTCCTACTTGTACAATCGAGGTTAACAACCTCTCTCACATGGAGTGGGTGGGTGGTTAATTTTTTATTTTTTTTAAACACGGTGGGACCCATCATTGTGAGAGGTTGTCAACCTCGGTTGTACAAGTGGTGTTTTCCTTAATTTCTCCCCAGGAGCTAATGTAGCGAATTCGGTGACATATCTAATTGAGTGACACTCACCTAGAGAACGAGGGCATCCTATGACATTAGAAATCAATAAGATGTCCTGAATAAAAAAGATACTTGGACCTAACATGGAAAAGAACCATCCAACAATTACCAAAAATTGTATTGTAGTCACATCTCATTATCTTGGCTCACGCATCTAAGCCACCTTCTGCATTATTCTAACATATAATGGCCAGCTTTTGTACTTTGAATAAAATAAAAAGACAAAAAAAAAAAAGGTATAAAAGCTACTTACACAACAAGTCAACCGAGTAAAAAGAGGAAAAGAGAATTAACCGAGAAAATCGTTCTTCACCTTGTTTAAATAATTCATTTGGGTTAGCAAACAAACAATTACTACCAAAGCAAAGCCCCCATGTCTCTGGATATACTAGCTGGTTCACCTGATAATGTCAGCTTCAATGCAATTCCAAGTGCTTTGACACTCGTAACCTGTAAGGGCATTCCTGATAACTTAAACATCCAAAAAGAAGAAAGGTTTTCTTTTTTCCCTGGCTGATGCAGGGAGGACTAACTGAAGAAATCTTATCAAAGATAGAAATAACTACCAATAATGAACCAACTATTGAACACACACCTATGTAAAACAATATATGCATCTGGTCATATTGTGGAACATAATGTAATATTAGAATCAGGACAACTGTTATCACCAGAGCTGCATAAAAGATAAAAGCTGCAGAAGAGAGTAGATCAAGTGTGATAAGAGGATATAAAATAAATCTGGCTCCATCGCATGTTGGTAGTAGAAATTGTAAGACACCTGGCTCCTCGCAAGATCCCATACTTCTTTCACAGAATCAATCTCACGTTCTTGTGGAGCATGTAGAACAATTGTGGTGGAACCCACAACACACAAGACACAACCAAGAACTCCAAAAATGTGTAGCTTCTCCCTCAAAATAATGTGTGCCAGTACAGCACTGCAATACACTCACCACTCATTAGTAAAAAAAGTAGGCATTATTTTTAGCAAGGTCTCAGATACATACCGTGCCTGATAATAATGCTGAAAGCACCAAGTGGTGTGATAAGAATGGCTGGTGCAAATGCATATGCTGCAAAATTAGCAATTTCTCCAACAGTCACTGTTCCAGACAGCAAATACCCAACAAAATTTCCAGTTTTAGAAAATTCAGACCAAAAAATCTTGGTGGATAAATTGGTATCCGTAAAATGTAAAGAAAAGACGTGGTGAAAGTGAAAAAAAAAAAGGTAAAACAGGTAAAAAAATAAAAACCTGTTTCTCTTGAATTTTGTGCATCATGCATATCTATAAAATTATATGCTTCAAAGTATATACAGACAAACCACGGTGGATAAATTGGTGCCTGCTACATGCAGAGAATTTACAAGGTAGATAATTTAATCATCAATGCATGTACCTCCGGGTGCTTACAAAACATCATTTATAAAAATGGAAAAAAACTGAAAAGCTAATGATACAACAAGAAACTGTTTTCGTGGATTAGCTCCATGATAAATAGACTCTTTTGTCTCTTAGCTTAAAGTTGAGAGCAAGTGACGATCATTATAGTCTCTTATTAATAATACTCTCATTACCTGAGCCGCATTTACAATATGGGGAAACAAATTGTAACGAATAACTCACTTGTTATCATGCCCATCCGCCATAATGGTTCATATAGGTATGAATAAGCTCCAGCTCCTGTGGAAAAAGAAAATACGGCAAAATATAATTATTGGCTTCATATTGATAAAAAAAAAAAAATAAACTGGTTAATTCCACCAAAAGAATAAACTAAAGAAAAGCAAAGCAGGATGATATCCCGTAACAGAAATGAGGAGAATGTGCATATATATCTTAAAAGAGATCCGCAGGCAAAAATGGGTAAAGTATTTTGCAAATTGAAAATTCATAGGAATATAAGAAACTAATACAAATTCACCATTCTAAGGTAAGCATAACTGCTCTCAAGGTGTTAGGGTATGTGCTTTAGACTTCAATTGTATGTTCAGATGTGAATAATGAAGCAAAATGCTTCGCCTAGGAAAAGGTCTTATGGTAACTTGCCATCAACTAATTTGGTAGTACATGGTTGCTTTCTTTATCGACTTGTCTGGCTATTAGAATAAGTACAAGTTTTCAGTTGATTTCCTCAAGAAGCACAACATCCCTCATGATGAGAATGCAACTGCCATCGTAACAATTATAAAATTAAAAAGCCCCACGTGCTAACTGGCTACTAAAAGATAAACTGATCGACATAAAAGCTACTTCATTTAATGGCCATTTGTGTCCAATCTATCCGCTTAAACAAAGAAGTTAGAACATCATACTGTGAGTGTGAAATGGATGGTTCGCTTCAAGTTATAAACAAAAAGGGAAAAAGCATTACAAAAACAATTCAAATTCTAAATTCCTTTTACCAATGGAGGCTTGAGCCATAAACCACTAATGCTGCTGAGAACTTGTAGAGTTGTTGATGCCATCTACCGTCTACGGCAACAATAAGTTCGATCGATTATTTCTTCCTAATCATGATTAACAACGTCAAATTACAACGACAAAGTGGTTGAGACTTTCCACATCCCACCCCCCAAATCACTACACAAGGAAGACTAATAAAACGCTTAAGATTTATACTCGGTAAGATGATTGCAATAATTTTCTCTTGAGGTATAGAGTAAGAGTATTAACCAAACTTTGCTACGTCAAATTCCAAATTTCTTTCGCATGTTCTAAAATGCCAACAAAGATACAAAATTCATATTACACATACTAGAAGAATTATATAATTACTGCAGCATCCCATTCGGTATTTTCAAATTTGATAAGCATTAATAACTAAACATATCCTTCATTCTCAACATTAACAAAAATAAAAGTATGCTAGCACAGTGAAGTATAAGTTACCGGCTCTTAAGCCTGAGGCACCGGTTTTCTTTAACCCCTTTTTCTTAACAATTAAGCTGGCGCCAATAAAGAAGCTGGAAGACAAAGCCAGCACCAACCCTTTTATATATACACCCGAAGTAGTGGCAGCCACCTCCGATGCGGCCATCCTTACAGTGTAGAAAAAATAAAAGAGACAAAATGCAAACTATCACAATCTCATCATTACCACTGTAACGATAAAATGCTGGGTTAAACGAATGGACTCCTCTTTTCCGATCTGAAATTATAATTTGTAACCAGTATATTTCACTGGGTAGTCCAACAATGTCAACGCAACAAATAAAAAACTGGAATTTAATTAGATGAGTTTTCTGTGAGATTTTGATCTGAAAATGTCGGAGTAGAAACAAAAAAAAAATGACACAAAACTGGGAAACGAATTGGGGTGTATGATCGGAGAGAGTAAACAGTGTGAAATTGAGGAGGAAATGAGTGAGTACTAGGAGTAATTTTACCAAATTAAAGACTCATCTTCAACTCGGGGTTGATCGACAAACCCGCTACCTTCCCTGTAAAACCAAATGGATTGGATTATCCATTAAAGAACCAAGTGAATGGTTCAACGTTTATCCATTAATAAATCAAATTGCAGTCTACAATTCAAATTTTAGAACTTGTTTGCTAAAAATTAAAATTGAAAAATTAATAGTTATTATTAAAGTTTAATTTATTTTTTAAATATAAACTCTCTCATACACGAAAAATTGGAGAGTCCAATCATAATTTTCTCTATAACCCACAATTTATGTGATTGCGATTAAAATAAAATAAAATTGAAACTTCAACGATGAGTTTTTTTATTAAAGAAAGTTTAGTGGTTATAATGAAATTTGACTTAAACTCACTAACGAATGGTGTTTTTGTTGAAAAAAATTCAAAAAATGTTAATCTCCCCTTTGTCACGTGTGAATACCAATGTCAACAATACCTATAGTTCGGAGAGCTTAACCATAATTTTCTCTAAAAATGGGATAATCTATGTGATTTGATACTAATTGATAAGAGCTTGTTTGGTATAACTTAAAATTCAATTAAAATTGAAAATATGGTCGTTATTGAGTTTCACTCGTTTAATAAAAGTCAATAATAACGACTAAATTTTCAATTTTAATCTGATTTTAATCTCTACCGAACACACCCTAAAATAAACAAAATTGAGACTTCACGAATGAATTTGATACCAAAAAAAAAAAACAAGTTATTCTAATTTCTAATGAAGGCGGGTGTTTCTAGATGGAATTTCAAAAGATTATACATTTTAATGAATTTTGTGAATTTTAATAAATTTTCACGAAATTCACAAAAATCTCTTAAAATCGTAAAAATTTTCAAAAGAGTTTGATTTGCATATTTTTAAGCTGAAATCGATCCAAATATCTTGAAATTCTTTTATTAGTGAAATTGTAATAAATCTACGAGTTATTAGGACATATAGATTTTAATGAATTTCAATTAAGGATATCTAATTGCAAGGACTTCTAAAATTAATTAAAATTTCAATTTAGCACCTCCTGTAACGTCCCGACCTCGCGCCGGAGACGTTATCTTACGTATTGTCCGCTTCGGGAAAGCCTATGCCTATCTTACCCCTCACGACTTTCTGACGTGTCCCCCAAGATTCGAACTCAAGACCTCCATCATATGTGAGACTTAAGCTGAATCCTGGTACCAATTCCCATTTTACCAGGATTCAACTTAAGTCTTCCATATGATGGAGGTCTTGGGTTCGAATCTTGGGGGACGCGTCAGAAAGTCGTGTGGGGTAAGATGGGTCTAGTCTCTCCCGAAGCGAACAGTACGTAAGATAACGTCTCCGGCGCGAGGTCGGAGCATTATCTTGGGGGACTTGTCGAAAGTCGTGAGGGGTAAGATAGACCTAGGCTCTCTTGAAGTGGACAGTACGTAAGATAACGTCTCCGACGCAAGGTCGGGGCGTTACACCTCCCGAGTTTCACATAGTACATATTTGACAAAGTTTAAATTATAATTTAAGTTGATTAAATATACGTGTATTTATACATTTTATGGGAGTTACAATTGATCCACTTAGTTGAAGTCGAAGAAAATAATTTGCTTTAAAATAACTCAAAGTGCTATTTGAAAATGCAACTTTGATATATTTGGTGCGAAGTAATATGAGCTGTACACTAGGATTCTTTGCCGTCGGATGGAGGGTTTATTAAATTCTCCCTTATCCCTTCATTCATAACAAAACAAGAAAAGAAGTTCGGTCTGTTTGAGCTACATTATTTTGGAAGAATGTATTTTAGAATAGTAGATTGATAAATAATGTGTGGTTGAAAAAGAATAAAAGTTATTGATGTGATGAAAAATATTATTTTATTGAAAAATGTGTGGTTGAAAATAAGTAGAAGAATTAGAATAAAAATTTTAATGCGGCTCAAACAGGGGCTCAGCATTATGGCCCATTCTATTTGATACACTTTAAAATTTTCATTCTCATTCATCTACTCATTTTCAACCACACATTTTTCGATAAAATAATATTTTCCAATCACATCAATAACTTTTCATTCTTTCTCAATTACACATTCTCTATTAATCTACTATTCCAAAATACATTTTTTCAAAATAGTTGGCTCAAACACACCAATATATATCCACTAATACTCTATTTTTTCGCTATTCATTTTTTTTTCTAAAAATATTTATTGATTTATTCCCATCTTATATTTTGCACATTTTTTTTTTATCATGTAGGCCAATCAATTCAAATCAGATTTGAACACTAGAGTTTTGAAATTTATAATTATTAAATGAGTAATGATATTTAATCTCAGTGAGGTTACAGCTCCAGTTGAGGTGGTGTTAAATCATAGGTTAAATGTAAGGTGAAATTAAATTACTTGTTTAATTTTACCTATCATTTAATGTCACATTAACGTCACATAGACTGTGTTTATAATTCTAAAGAGGATGAATAACATTACTCTTCCCGAAGACGCGAGAAAATCCAATCT
>CAIGRS010140536.1:0-19962 GCA_903798395.1 Fraxinus floribunda
TTTCCAAAATTTCTACCTTTTTTAGGAAAACAATTTTTTGATGGTTTGGTTGGTAAATATTTTTCAGGTTGTTTGGGGCAATTAAAAAAAATTCTAAACACAATGATTAAAAAATTTCACCTTTATTAATAATTTTCATACAAAACAAAGGCAAACGAATAAAATTCAGTATGGTTATTTTTTTTTTTTTCAATTTTTTTTTCCTTTTTTGTTGCAATTGGAACAAATTCTAAACCCAATGGTAGAAAACATTATCACTTCAATAGACAATTACCATAAAAAACGAAGTCAAACGAACACCAAACTGTCAACATTTTCCAAGAAAAATTATATCAATAAAACACAATTAATTATAATTCTTAGTAAAACAATTTCTAGACAAATTAATTCTCTGTAAAACATTTTCTTCTCACCTATTTTCCACCTTTGCAATCAAACGGACCCTAACTTTTCTTTGGTAGAAAACATAATTTTTTGTTGAGTCAGCATGTCTAACAGAGTTTTTGAATCTAGACAGAATGGTAGATTATGACTATTTTTTCCTTTGCTACATTAGCTTAACGAATTTTTTTTAACACTGTTCATTTTGCTAATGTTGCAATATTTGTAAACTATCTCAGAAATAAATACAAAAAGAGGATCCCCGTTAGCATTAAAAGGGCAGTGCCATCTAAGTTCTTCAACAATGTAATGGAAGAAAACTCAACTGTTCGTTCATTTCGGATCTACAAGGAATCTCACAATCTCATCTCAAAACACCAAGTGATTATTTGGTATATTATTAGACAGGCTTTTTCTTAGTACTTTCCAGTGCTATCCAACCCAAAATGTTACAATTTTTATCAGCTGCAAAAAATATTCATCATTCTACAAAATTTGTACAAAAATGGGAGCGCCCTCGAAGTTCCCGCAAGGTCAAAATGATTCTTAGCAATAAATTTTAACCAAATATAACACAAAGGAACCAATTGAGGACAAAATGCAGGGTGTGTGTGTGTAAATGTATATCACTTTCTTCTGACAAGAAAAAGGAAGGGAAATTTTGGTTGAACTCGAGTCTCTTTGGCCCCAGTATTAAAGGGATGTATTATAAAAAGAACTGAAATATATCAGCGCCCACAACCAGTTGATCAGCCAGTCACCAACTCATCTTCACCATCATCACTACCATCACTGCAACGACAAGGCCAGTGTCATGTCATAGGCAGCTAAATAGCCTTAACACATATTTAAAGCAAAGAAGCTCCTTGGTTATTAAAAACTCAAATCACATGAAAACCATTCAGAATATGTAAGAGCTAAATATTTTGTCTTAGGTAGGGGTCAAAATGCCTTTGCCTAAAATGGAAAAGAAAAGTACATAAAGCTCCTTTCACTAATAAAGATGGAAGACCGATATGCACTATGTTGTCATCCCTTTTCTAGAACTTTCCATAAAAGGCAGCAAAAATTTCAAAGAAACATTGTACATATTGAATCACGTTGTACAGGTTTGAGATAACTCCTGGTGGATGGAAAAGAAAATAATAGGTAAAAAACTGGAATATTTAAATAACTTCCCTCAACAGGTAACCTTTCTCACATAATGTACACAAATGTAAATGCGTGTGCATAGAGAGACATGTACATGCAGAAGTATACCTAAAGTGACGTGCTAAATTTTTACTTGGAAAAAACTTAAATAGTTTCTGGCGGAGAGAGAAAATTATCAGCCACGCCAGAAGAATAACAAAATTAAAGCTTCTCAAAAATATTCCGGCAAAAAAACAAAGGGACACTCCACCTGTGTTCAGGAAGCTTTGATAATCGTCTTGCATCCAAGCCAGTTATATATTTTTGCGCAGCTTGAACATTTTCTGCTCCTGGAAATTAATAACAGAAAGTGGATGTTCTATGATTTAGAGAGAGGACAAATAAGATACAGGATATGATACAACGGGTTCCCAGATTCTTCTATGCTTGCGCAGAAACTAAAATTATAAAACCAGGTGTGATGCCCTGGGTTTATCTAGAGCATGTCTGGCTAAGTTTAAAAAGCTTACTTAAGGCTAGATTTTTAGAATAGATTTTGTGAAAAATAATGTTTTTGGAGAAGGTGCGGTTAAAAAGTAGGTGAAGGTTATGGATCCACATGTAAAATTAATTTATTAGGAGAATGTGGTTGAAATGAATTTTAAAAAATCTCTACCAAATAAGGGCTTAATAAGAAAATTAAATTTACTAGTATGCAAATAATGATTTTTAGAATAAATAATAGTTTTACTGGTCAAAGTAAGAATAAGGACTTGCTCTGAAAGTAAGATCATCTCTCTAAAAAGTACAGAAAAATGAACATATCTAATCATACTAGGAAAAAAAAAGCAACATTTACTTTTTTATGCTTTTGGCCAAACATGCTCCAAGTCATTAAGATTGACATAGAATAATAATAATTAAGTACGCACCCTTTGCCAATTGGAAGGCATACAGAGCACATCTTTCAGCAGCAAACTTAACAGTTGCAGATCCATCTTTTATGCATTCAGCAAGTACAGGACCAAATAATGAAACATGTATTATGATGGCGGCAGGATTGATCTACATACAATTTTGGTATAGATATTAGCAACTTAGTGTAAGAAATACAAATGAACTACACTGATGGGGACACAATAAACATGTACTTTGGCAGCTGCTTTTACTGCAGACAAGGCCCTTCTTCTGACTTCACTTGAGTCATCCTGCATTGCCGTTACCAAAGATGCCAAAGTTTCTGAATGTGCAGTTGTGTTTGCAGGATCACTCTGGATTTGGTGAAGTAAAAGTCTCCCCAGAGATCGAGTGGATGATTCGCGAACAGGGAACTAAATAAAAATGTAAGTATTAATACGATATACCAGTCTATATAAATACAATTTTGATTCCACTGAGCTCCGCCTTAGTAAAATATCGATGCAAGTATCCAAATTTATCCACCACCTCAAATTTTAGCATGAAATCTTTTACACATTTCAAGTTCTACCAACACACTTTACGTTTAAAAGGGACTTTAGTATGGCATAGAAAAGTATATGAAGGTGCTAATATCGAAAATATTGTACAGAAGAATGTATCTGACAGTAGCTGTACAATTTGACTACAAAGTCTATAATGCTGCATATAAAGGGTTTTAGCACGTCCAAAAAATATGGAGTCATTAGATATGGTAATGTCATGTGATACACTAGAGTTGAGGTCAAAAGGAATCAAACAGCTATAAATTAATCCTGAAATTTAGGACAATATAAAATACTTGCGATGTTTTATTTTTTGCACTTAGTAGTGAGATTAAAGAATAGATAAGAAATTTAGACAAGTGCATTAGAATTCCACTATTCACTATGAAAGTTACTGAGAGCTAATTTTGGTTAATAAATTTTATTATTTCCTAGTTGCTAACATTCAAATAGAAGTAGAAAATAGCAACCAACCTTATCTGTGAGTTAACAAAACTCTAAAATCACAGTAAAGAGAACAAGTCAAGTGTCAAAAAATTCTAATAATGGTCAATTGTCATGATTCTTTAGCATAGAATGTAAAAGCTTAGAGTAACATGTATTCTCCATCATATACTTATTCATTGTCATTTTGCCTTTCACTAAACACGTCTTTTTAATTTTAAGATATAAGTGATCATCAATCTAACTAAACCAAGTCAAGAATTAGCTAATTTAATGTCTTTTCCTTGCTAGTCCATGAGAAAGAGAGAACGAAGTTGAAGTTAAGAATTACTTTTTAAGTATAAAATGGTGAGATATCTCAAATGAAACTTTTGGCAAAGCAAAGCAACCAATACCTTCTCATCCTTCAAAGTATTTTTGAGACTATTCACGACGACTGTAAACAATGGAGAAGCATAAATTATGGCAGGATTGTGCCTAAGAATCGAAGATATTGCCAGTACTGATCCATGTTTTGTGGTCCAGCTGGAAGATGAAGCCAAATCTGTGAGTTCCTTGAGCGCCTCAGAAATTTGACCATCTTCTAAGTACTGTAACACAATTGTAGCAATGCTTAGTCAGTAACAAAGGATACAAATGTCCAACAAATAGTTGGAACTGATTTGGACAACATAAGCTTTTGGAATAATACATGAAATATACTGCCAACAAATAACTCACTTTATTTTCACAGAAGTTTAAACTTCAATCCAAATAAAACCCACTCGCAGAGATTGTAATATCAATTGTAGTAAAATTGATTTAAATATTAGAGGCTTTTACTAACCTGTGATACAAAGCCCAAAATGCTAGCAGAAGAACTTCGTATATGGTCATCGTTATCATATATCATGTCCTTCAGTTGGTTATAGATGCGTGTTTGAACAGCACTACTCACATTTTTTCCAGCGTTCCTAATTACACCTTCTAGAGCTCTCAAAATTGCCTCCCGGATACCAACATCATCAGCCTGGCAAGTAATAATTCAGCTGTGTTACATTTTATCGATTTACAACTGATAAGCAGAACTGATACATAATTACTGAGTATCACCTGCAAACCAGATAGAAGATCACCAACTAAAGGATCAACCCTATTACTGATTGCACTAAGCTTCCCGAGGGCAAAGGCGGCACTTGATCGAACAGTCCTGCAATAGAATTTAAATAAGCACAAAATAGGAGCATTTGTTCAATATATTGTCTTTTTCGGTGAAAGTTTAGCTCTTGCAGACGCAAACAATCAAAATGACAGTTATACTCTCGTAAAGCTCATAAAATAGGCCATAGAAAATGGTTAAACTGTGGGAATCCTCTTCTAACAGTCAAGAATATCTGCTATTATAACCTTGTGTTGTCCTGTAGACACTTGATGAAAGTCGTTTGAAGCTGGGGAAGAAAAGGCTTCAGAGCCATCCCACCCTTCTGTATTATGATGCTCAAAGTTGACAGAATTGCGTTCTTTACTTGCCAAGGAAATCGGTCCCCTATAATACGAATTAGCGGCCTGCAGAAGAAAACAAGTGACTATCAAAGTCAGCCTCCTTGACTTGGTCTAAACAACCCAAAGATTCATATGAAATACACCCCTGGTCAGGTAACTGACATTTAAACATGACATGAACAATAAACTGAAGCTCAAGGTTTTCATAACGTTCAGGTAACAATATCTGTCATTTAAAAATCTATTGTACATACCCTGTGATCGGAATGACAAAAGGCTTCAAAGCTTGTTCACTTGTCACTTCAATCAGTTCCCCAAGACCCAGTGCTGCTTGCTCTCTTAATTCAGCAGATCCACTTATAAGACCCTGAAAAAAGTAAATAGAACATCAGAATGTCAAGGGAATCATAAGAGCTGGAAGGCATTGAAAAGAAAGAAAAGGGAAATTTGATCCTTCAGATATAGCATCTGAGCCTGAGAGAAGGGCACATCTTCATACGATAATCAATCACATGCTCCATAAGCACAAATACAGAATAAGTAATGAATCACAGAAAAATCTGATGGCAAATGTAATGAGACAGCAACAAAAACTAATAATTCCTCCGTTCCATTTATATAGGCTGACTTTACTTATTTTCTTATCCCAATTATATAGTCCTATTTCTTTATTGGGAATGTTTTGTTTTGTTCGTTTACTAATATACCCTTATTTAATTTGCCTAGTTATAACCAATTTTCCCCATTTAATAAAGATACCTACTTCTTGAAAATTAAATCATTCAATTTCTTTACTACTTCCAACAATAATTTACTACTAGTTGTTGATACTTAAACAAGGGTAAACTACGAAATTTTTTGGCAAAATTTGTTTTTTCAATAACATTAAATAAGATTTCTTAATCCGTGTGAAAAACAAAATCAGCTTATATAAATGGGACATAAATGGGACAGAGGGAGTAGATGTCAAGAACATTCAGTAAGCTTGGCACCAATTTGCTCACACAAGTATCCTAGATTTGTCTTTGGATTTGCTGCATTTTCCTTGTCCCAAAGTAGTCCAAACAACGGTTTAGCATGAAATACTAGCTAGTTAATTGAAAGATGAGAAAGAAAAGAATCAGTGTTACAATTTAAGCATCACTGTAACTTCTCAAAAGAAAACCTCATTGATGAGGTAAGTAATTGAAATAACTTAAAGTCAGTAAACTATAAACAAAAGATATCATATTTTTGTCAACCTACTTTTTGTGGTCCCTCCCTAAGGCACCACCCCAACACCCATGCATGTTACCTCATGGGTGCCATAGTTCCTCCAACGAACGTGAATTACACCCAGAAGCCACAGACAACACCATCCCTATCCCTCACAAGCGTACACAAACCACAAACTCCACAAGCTAAAATCCTAGAACAGCTGAGCCATCATAAATACGCATCTTCACTCTCTCTTTCTACCTCAATTTCTTTCACACACACGTCCAAGCAAACCACCAATGCCATATAGAAACTCTAAATGAAGGGAAAAATGTCAAATTATCAGTAATCTATTGGTTAGCTAAATAAGAAATCCAAGCCAAAGCAACTCACTTTGAAAGATTAGAAGCATTTTAACACTTCAATTTTGTACGCAGAAAGGTGAAATACCTGGAGAAAAATTGGAACTACAGGCTGAAGAGCTTTAGGGAGACAAAATCCAGGTATCAAAACTGGTCCTCCCTGTAATTATTAAACATTATGTAAGCATTTCATTTGAAATGAAGGCTCTTGAGGTGCTAAGATCATTCTAAGCAACATGCTTCAAACTGTACTGGGCATTGACATCTGAAAACTATGCAACCAAGTATACATACTTTTCTCTTCCGTCGTTCTTTATCCCGGGATGTTGACACTGCATCACGAACCAACTTTATATATGAAGGAAGAACTTCTTTAGGAACTGAACTTATAACCCTTGATAAAGCTTCCCAAGCCACCTGTAGTTGTGACAAAATGAACATGGGATATGAAGTTGAAAAGTAAACAGAACCACCCCAAACATTACCTCAACTGTGGCAGGATCTGTGTCACTGAGTAAAATTATAAGGGCAGATATCATGTTTGGAGCTTCATCAACAATATATAATTTGCTGTTTTGGAAGAAGTATCCCATCAGATAGGACGAACTTAGTCTAATTGAAGCCTGCAATGACACATAGTGACTGAATAAGGATTTCTCAAATTCCGCATGTACATGTATTTTGTTTTTCTTCCCTGTGAAGCCATGAGGGGGTTTAAAAGTATCATAAAGCATATAAAATAAACTCATGCCTGATTATCTCCGACTCCTTTAAGAAGTTCTGATATCAAAGACTCGACGCCTTCCTCATCGATAACCAAGACAACTGTTTCTGCAGCCTTCTTCGCCAAAGTTTGAACATCCTATATTTCAGGAAAAAAATAAAAAAGCGATCGAGAAAAATTAAGAGCGAACAGAAATCTAACAATCATTAACCACATGGAGGCAAATAAGACTTATGCAATATATGGACAAACTGCTTGGGTGAACTTAAATGTGTAAGGGAATGTGCAACTGCATACCTCATCACCATCACTCATTGCCGAGAGTAAAGCAGGAAGAACTGTACCGAGATGGAAGTCAAGACCAGGACCAGCAACCTCTGCTAAAGCAGCCAAAGCATGTGCATTGAAGGCACTGAAAGCAAACCCAAAGACATAGGTAAACAACATACAAATATATGTATACCAAAGGTTCAAGCAAACTGGAAACCTATAAACATACTTAAGTGGAAGGTTGACAAGCTTAGGGAGGATGTGAGGCAGCACAACAGTGGTCCTGACACTACGAACAAGAATAAAGGACAATTAGTACAACAGACAAATAATGTAATATAACAGCAGCTGTGAAAGACAGCCAACATACCTCAAGATTTGTTTTAGGCCATCAAGGGCAGTATCAGACATTTGCTCATCTTCTAAAGCATGCAGAAGTGTTGGAATAATTTCATCAATTGCTTGCATGCCAGCGCTCTATGTCATAACAAAACAGAACCAACTTCTATTTCAGAGCATCATAACAGAGATGAACTTCCATAAAACCATAAGCAGGTAACACGAATGTACCTTGTAAAGAGTACTAAATGCCATGCCTGCAGACTCACGAACCTCAGGTATGCTGTTAAAAGTGAAAGAAAAAAAAAAAGTGATCACTCTTAACCTACCTCAATGTCATGTTATGCACTAATATAACCAAGTAAGATTTACTGAAAAACCTGTCACAAAGAGCAGTCCGAATTGTAGGGATAAGCTCGTCCATAAAAGTCAACAGCTGACTCTTACCAGCACTAGCCATCACTTCACTAAGACCAATGCAGACACCCTGAAATTCAAGAGGACATAAGAATTAAAAGTGAAACAAATAAACTAATAGTAAAACGTTTTTGATCCAGATGTCCACAAATCATTGGTTATACTTATTGTGATTGGACTGAAGTTGAAAGATTAAGTAATGACCAATTATTATGCCTTCTCAGAAGAACAATTTAGAAGAAGGGTATAGGCATAAGAATTAAAAGTAATATAAATAAACTAATAGTAAAACATTTTTTTGATCCAGACGTCCACAAATCATTGGTTATACTTGTGGTGATTGGACTGAAGTTGAAAGATTAAGTAATTACTAATAATTATGCCTTCTCAGAGGAAAAATTTAGAAGGGTATACCAAAACAAACATGGTCAGTTGTGATTGCTAAGAGTCTAGTTGATTTGGACCTTCCAGTAAATCTAGCAATGCAGCATATAGAGTTACGAAACAGGTCATGTAGTCGACCTAAAATTTAGGGATATTTGCAGCAGCGGTCCCAAACCTTTCATTTTTTTGCAGACTATGTCTTAATCTTTTATTTTGGAGGCCGCAGTCCCAAACCTTTCACTTTAACGGCAGTTGGAGTCCATTGGACAAATTCCATCCAATACCTCGTTTGTCTAATTGGTAGTCTCGTATTGTTAATAACAATTGATCTTCTTTATGATTTATGTGGCATAGTCGGCTTTTGCAGATCTACAATTTGATCATACCCAATTTTTGTATTGTTGTTTGAGATTTGGGTACGGAGTATTGAATGGAATCTGTTCAATGGACTCCAACTGCAATAAAAGTGAAAGGTTTGGGACTACAGCTACAAAAATAAAAGGTTAAGGTATAGTCTGCAAAAAATTGAAAGGTTTGGGACCGCTGCTGCAATTATCCCTAAAATTTATTAGGAATATGACTTAGTTTATTGTTTGTTGTTGACCAACTATTTCGTCATATTAAGCAGTTTCTCCACAGGTCATACCAATTCAAGAAATTGACAACAAGTCAAAAGTTTTAACTACTTGGTCTTGAAGATTCACATTTATTGGGGCCACACAGGTAAATTTAGGGTGTATAACAATACTCAAGCAATTGCTATTCAGGATCTAGAAGACCAGTCCTCCAGCAACATAAACAAGCAGGCTTGACGACCTTTCAACTGGATAGAGAGATGCAATTTCAAACTATAATAAACGATATCCCAGGTAAAAAAAACTCTAACTGATGATTTCCATTAAAAAAATAAAAAATAATTAACCATGCAACTTTTAAAAACTTAAAATAAGTAGCAACATTTTTTACTCCATATACAAAGTTTTCTGGATCATATGCATTGAAGTAAGAAGTGAAGAATAATGCAAATCGCATAATATCTGATTCGCAGGCTTTGCAAGTCCTAGATCCAAAAAATACCAAAATAATAATATTGTATAAAGTAGGAAATAGATATCTTAAACCTAGAATATTCAACCTCATCCTGTGCACACGTGATCTGTCCCTCATATACCATCTTTATGTCCCCCAATTACTGCAACTCCCTCTTGTTATATTCACATAATTTTTATTAAGCGTGAAATGATAACATTTTTTTGATAGAAAGTGTGAAATGATAACATAATCAGTTTTTAAATATAAAACAGGAATATGTTTTCGACTCCCAATTCAACTAGCAATCACGGAGAGGACACAGTAAACATGATAGCTCGCATACAATGAATATATAAAAATCAGTGATGTATATTTTGAGAATCATAAAGTCCAATCAAACACAGTAAACATGATAGCTTCAAGCGCATGCTAAAAAATAATTCATGTATATACCAAAGGCTAAATAGACGTGCCTGTCTTCTGCAGGGATTTGAATCACTAAGACCCTTAGACAAAATAGGAACAATCGAAGGAAGTACTCTGTCTCCGAGCTTCCTGACAAGCTCACCCAATGATCGTCCAGCAACCTGAAAACTAGCAGCATGAATTTCACCTGAAAATTCTATTGACTACAGTACATTTCTTTCATTGATCTGATTAGAAGACTAAACTTAGAGCAAAAACAGACCTGACGCCTTTCAGAAGATGATGAAGCCAGAGAACTAATCAATGTGTTCATTAACACTGGCATTATTTCTTTTAGGGTTTTTGGAGTATTTGCAACTATAGTCTTCCAAACATGTAATGCAGCCTGAAAAGTATATTAGAATGCAACTTCAATTTGAATAATAAAATATATAGTTCCACGAAACCAAAACCAAGAGTTAAAGCCACTACAGAAAGTGATACCACCATTACCTGGCGAACTGTTAGGCTAACATCGGTTCGAACCATATACAACGCAGCAAGAATTTCATTACGTTTCTCTCTTCCAAGTACTTCAATGATAGCACGCCCCTGTGCTTCAGTACTAGCCCCTTCATCATCACTGCCACCCTCAAGAAGTGCTTTCCCGGAGGTTCCAGCAACCTAAATGAGATATTAAATAGTAAGTAGCTTCCACTATAGAAAAAATTGCCTGTAAAGCAATGGGAAGTAATACCTTAAATAATAGATCCCCCAACAATTCAACAGAACTCTGCCTGATACGCCAATTATCATTGAAGATACCATCCTCCACAGCAGGAAGGAGCAGAGGCAGAGACCTGACAAGATACAAAATAAGACGGCATAAAACATAGCTTACACGACAAAAAAAAATACAAACAAACCACTTCTATTACATGTAACTAAGCTCATAAGAAAAATTTTATGTTATAAGTTAAAACGACTTACGGCTTGGCTGTGTGAATTGTTATAATCATAAGGTGTACCTCAAATATAAGATTCATTAAATCTCTGAAACCACTTCCATGAAGTTCAAATATATAGCGGTGCTGAATGTGACCTAATAAATTTTAGTTATACAACATGCGCCCATTGGGAAAATTTCATCCAAGTATAAAATACACACCCTTACTCGGGTATCAAGCTCCAAATAGGTACTAAATATATTCAGAGTCAGAATCGCATAGAACTAATTTGGCAGTTCTTCAGATTTACTCATTTGTACTCCAAAGATAACTTGATGACATAAATCAGCTACAGGACATAGTCATAAAATTAATCTAAATGGATCAAGCCCAAGAAAAGTAATCATAACGGGATGAAGACAGGAGATACAGAACCAGATCCCGCTATCCCAGGGAATATCAAAATACAAGAACAAAAAAGAGCACATACGTAGTTGCATAATGCTCCACCAGAACATGGCCAGCACCGAGTGCAGCATCCCTTACAGATTCATTTTCATCAGCTAGGCCTGGAGGACCATATAAGCAGATGAAATACTAAGAAATAGCTCCAAACAAAGTAGGCGACTCCAAGATGCTTAAACAACACAATGAGGTGCAGCAGACTCAACATCTAGGGGTTAAGAGGAAGCAAAAGTACTTGTCTACGCTACTTAAGAAAATAAAAGAGAGAATTCCCACTCAACTAGAGGTAGAAAAAGTATAATTAAGAGCAGAGCACATACCATCTAATGAACAAAAACAAAACGTAAACACAACATGCATATACATGCTTGCATTAAGACGTGAAAAGAGATGAGGTAGGCATACAAACTTACCATCTAAAATGGCTGGCAGAACTTGTTGCAAATAGTTCTGGAACTGGACACCCAAAGATCTAGGAAGATACTACAAAAATAGAAGCAAATATTATGAAAATATAACACAGTCCATGAAAGTACGTGCATGCAGGTATACACATTCAAATACACACGTACAAAGAGAGAAAAAAGTAAAACCATTTAGTTATTTATGTTCACCTTGAAAAGCGTTAAGTAGCCATCCCGAACAGAAGCTTTGGGATGAGAACAATTCCGAATGACGTCAGGAAGGATGCCTTCAAAATATTCTGTCCCAAGTGCCGCCAAGACCTGGACAGAGAAAAAATTATATAAACATGTAACATAAAGTAAAAAATATTGAAAATAATATAACAGAAATACAAAGAAAACATCTATGTATAACAAAAACAAGAGACTTTCTAACATATGCCTAGAGGGATCAACAAGCTATACATCAGACTCACATATTAGACCCACAAGCAGTCAGTATTTGGGTAAAAGAGCCTAAGATCAAGCTTACCATAAACAGGAACTGATGTCTGAAAAATGCAGTGTGCGTAAGTAGTGATATCTGTTAAGACTTAAGAGATATAAATTACAGTTGTCTTTTATTCGTGAAAAGTAGTGATACATCGGAGTAAGAACATTCTTTCACCCTCTATCTTCTATGCTTTATTCCTCCAGAATTCTCTCTCCACTTCCCTTCTCTCTTTCTGCTTATTTCATAAAATATCAAGCATGATTGTCGCTTTCTACTAATGCACTCTCTCAAGGAAATTCATATTTATAGAATTGTAGCATCAATCATCATCTGAAACACCGCCAATTATGGAACAAAATGGCCAGAGCAATGCAGTTGAACTTTAGAGAATTTGTTATAAAATGACAGGATCACCATGATCAGATAACAAGTAGATCACAGCTAGAAGAATTAGTAATGTGTATCGAGAAATTAATGCAAGAAGCCATGGATGCGATACAGTAAAATTATAAAGCAATTAGTGACCTTGTGTTAAACCATAGTTATATCAGCAGCCTATAACAAAGTTATAAGATCCTAGCAAATAACAAATGATATCAGTGTTCCCACATTTTTTAACAACTATCTAAGACTAGAGAATAGTGTTGGACCACAGAGGTAAATTAAACTCGAAGACCTTTTTAAGGAAGATTAAAAATGAGTTTCCAAATAAAACATGTCGAACCAATTGTTAAACGATCAAAGAGATACATTCTCCGAGAACTCATAATTGTGTGCCATCAAATAAATTCATGCTGCTCAGTTTGACAATTCTATTAGAAAATTTAATGAACTTCAACGGCCAACTCTAAACCTGGTGGTGTTAATATGGATCTTTCGAGCAAATGATACAAGACATAACAAGGCTACAAAACTTGTCACCAAGTTGAATTATATATAATTGTATTACAGATATATTGCATCTGAATATGTATATAAATAAAAGCGGAATACTTATTGTGAAGATGCAAAAGTAATAAAAGAGGTAGTTTACCAAAAATGTGTAAAAAGGAAAACTGAAAACAACTGAGACCTCGAATACATGTAAACCGATATCAAATTCAAATTGGGAAAGACATCCTAAAATGTAAATCAGATTCTGCCTTGTTTCTATTTAGCAAACTAGGCTCTATCTTAACTAGTCCAATAATAAGCCAACTAAAGCTAGTTCCCGCATTCCGAAAGAAAACCTTCTATATGAATCAGATCGTATACAATTTAGGAAATGGTCATTTTGAGATATTTTCTCCCATGGTAAGAAAGATTCCATTCAATCTCTATTTCTTACGAGTAAATATTGTATTCATCACATAAATACGAGAAAAGAAAGGGCGCTTACAAAGAAATCGAAGTTACATCCATCACAGTGACAATTACTATACATACACTCTTAAGAAAAAGTAAAATTTAATTAGAAAAATTCTTAAGGTATATCTAACCTCACTCAGTCCTTGAGCAGCGCCAGACCGCTCAACATTACTAGCATCAGACTTCAAAGTATCAAATAACCATGGAACAAGGTCAGGGAAGTTTTCTTCTCCCATTCCCCTTACAAGAGAACCAATGGCTCTGGCAGCAACAGATCTAACTTCAGGAATTGGATCCACCAGAACCTATTTAATTAAAAATAAGCAAACTTCTAACCCAAAAACTTATTAACATAAGTCTGTTACTTCAGTTTTTGATAAGGGAACCTTTTTTATTTCAGGAAGCAGCAAGCCAATATACGGAATCATATCCTTTGGTTCTGTCACTAATGAACACATGTTTCCTGCTATTTGGGCAGCCTTCTTCTTTGTTTCAACACTCCTTTCCCTCAGTCCTCTATAAACTATCGGTACCAAGAGTGCAAGGGAAGGGGCATCAACCGAATTAATGAAGGTCGTCTGCAAAAATCATACAAGAAATTAAAATCCCAATTACAAGTGGGGTGAAAAACCATCATCACAAATGTTGTCAATGTATTTACCTGGAGGAGAATATCAAGGGAGTATTTTGTATAACCATTGGGATCTGTGAGACCCATCAGAAGAGTGGGGACAAGCGAAGATATTTCTGGATTCTTTATCACACTTCCAACCTAAATGAAGAAAAGATTGTTAATGTTATCAAATTGCCCATAAAAATGATGTGATTAAATCTTGATTAAAAAATTTACTTGCTGAAGGGCAGTCTGCCCAGCTGACTGAACTTTGGGATGAGTATCTGTTAGGACCTGCCGTGTAATCAATGTAGCAGCAAATAAAATGAATTTCAAGGGTTGCAGTTAAATGCAAAAGTAAGATAGAAAACACAAGGAGCCATCCAACGATATAAAGTCAAATGAGTTAGATATACTAAAATGAACCTCCGTTAACTTCGGAACAATTTTCGGAAGACATTGAGACAGTTGTTGTGGAGCACAGTAAGCCATAGCACCAAGAAGTTGCACACTGCTTTGCTTTGTTCTCCAGGCTTTATCTTCAAGGCCCTGACATGATTAGACGAAATAGTTACCCATGAGTCTCATACACTACCAAGTTCTCTTGCTCATTTAGTCATTTTTCGTTTTCAATCAAGAGCCTCAGTGGTAGAAATTGGTGGTTTCGACTATCTTCTTAACGTGTTGCGAAGAGACAAACAATAGGGTTTCTGAAGGACGGCAGTAAGGACTTTCATGGTTGATTTTCCTTCTATTTTCTCTGAGCTACATAAAATTTTATATTTTTAATGATTGTAATTATATCCTCTATAAAAAATAACAATGTTTGACATTAAAAAAATTAATCTAGGAAATATCTTTTACTTCATCTGTTAAGTTATATTGAGATATATAGACAGATGCACAACAATAGGTTACTGAAAAATAAGAGACCAGACTTCTTATGAAAAATGGGACTACAATCAGTACATGAGCCCAAATTTTTACAATTCAAAACTATGGACCAGGAAAACTAATTCCATCTATCTTTCCATGGCCAAGTCTCATGCATCAATAGGTGAATTCTATTTTAACAGATTTATTCGACCAGTTCTAGATTTGAATTTTAGATGTTACCAACTTTGTCAACTTCAGAAATATTCTACTTCAGAATCAGCAATCCATTACTAAATGGTTGGGAGAGGAGAATATAAGCTCAAATTACTCCCAACAATAACATTTCTCTCTCTAGACTTTATTGCGTTGGGAAATCTATTACATGGATATTTAACTTTGCCACTAAAATATCATGATTCACAAATTAAAGTTCTATTGGCATTAATCTTTCAAGATCGCATCTGTAAGAACATATAAAAAATGGAACCTTAAGAAGTGATGGAAGAACAAGTTTCACTCCTTGAGCGGTAAGTTGGGACATCATTGCACGAGCAGCAGCCTCAGAAGCTTCTCGAACAGCAACAACTTGATCAGAGAAAGATACCAGAAGTAAAGGCAACATTTGAATCACATACCTAAAAGAGGGAGGGTTTGAAAGAGTTCAAAGTTCTATTTAGTAAACAGTAGAAAAGCACAAGTATTTCTTCTCAAATTCATTTAGACTTACGGCTCAAACAATCTTCCAAGTTTCTCACAGAGACACTCAAATGCCAGTAAAGAACCTTCTCTGCTTTTAGCAGAATTTCTGCAAACTCAAATAAAAAAAATAGTAAATATCCAAGAATGAAAATTGAACTTGAAGCCAAGCTTTTCTGCGCATATTAAGTTAAAAGAAACAAGAAGTTTTAATAAGATGGGGAATAGCTTAGAAACAAACAGTCATACACATGAGTGTAGGCAATAGAATGTGCAAAAAGAACAACCCAGAAAGATTCAAAAATCCAAAATACAAAAGATGGATATTATTCAGGTTTAGAGTGAAGTATACTAATATAGTGTCAAAAGTGACACGATCGTGCATAAGAAAGGATGATACATAAGGAAACATAATAGACTTTTCAGCTGCATGATTATTTCCTCAAGTTTGAAAGCAAATGCAATGTCATGCTGTCCAACTGAGAGAGAGGCTTGGGCAAATTGATCAAAGTCACGTTACCTTAAAAAACCTAGATAACAAGACTCACTCTATGTCAAACCATCAAAAAAAGATGAAGTACAGAGAAAATATTGATATACAAAGGCTTCGAAGGAAGCAAAAATAGATACAATACGAGCAATCAGTGCTCTTACATTTAACTGGTAATTATGCGTGTTTGTTGCAAGTTAGATAGCCTCTGTTGGGATAAATTAATGTCTCTCTCACTGAAACAAAATTGGTACAAATTTCTATGTAACTCTTGAAGTTGATAAATAAATAATTGGACTGAAAATCCAATCATTGTAAGAAAATATATGTACGATACTTAAAAGTTGGAATTTGAACCCAACAACTTTTAGTCCCATCGACACCCCATATGTCTACACTTACAACAAAAATCAGGCTTCTTCCCGTATAACACTGTCCGTCGAAAACCACGGTTGTTACTCCTCTCTATCCAAACTCTATCCGGGAGCGCATACTCCAAATTCACCTCCACGCAAACCTTAGCCTCGCTGGGTCTACACAAGTCAGACATGCCTCGTCAATCTTCAAAGGCACTCCCGTTATCTTAGATAGTGCAAATAAGAATTCCTTAGAACCGCATATGTACATGCAATAAGGAGAAAGATATCCATAAAGGTGTGACCGAGTCTTATGTTGAGGCCAGATGTCACATGTCCATTAAAAACTCGCATAGGACAACCATTAATATACCACGCAGGAACATCCTACCATAGTCATCATCCTCATGAGGTAGGTGTGTCAAAATATGTTGGCATCAATTACTCCCAAGATTAAAGTCACCATAGAATCTTAATCTCAGAAAATTCTCTTGTACTTTAATCATACTAGGCTTCCAGGGCCTTGCCAACAAGTGTAAATTTAATGGCTCAACCAGAATTGCCTCGTCACCATCCAAAGATTGATAGAAAGCTCACTCATGTGAAGGTAAGGTTCTTTAGATGCGAACCTTTGAGATGTAGAATCATTGGGTATCTGTCACACAGTAGCAAAAGATTTTATTTGGCTTCACTCGACTTGAGAAATGTTGTGTCGGCCAGAGACGGTAGCAGCACAAGTCATCCTACCTTGATTCAAATCTGATTGAGCCCCATGTGACATTGTCTATTTGAGTGAGGTCCACACACCGAAGACCCATGGTCGCCACGTACAGGGTGACCCTCACATCGAATATGGGGGCTTTGGGGATGGGTTTCCATTCTATTCATTGATAATAGTTAATCGTAGATAAAATGATGGTATATCCTTGATCATATTATCACTATGTATATCAGACACAAATATGACCCTAACTTACAATTGCCCATTCTTCTTGATCCTTGATGATTATGTCATCGCCTAATCATAGCACTGAAGCCAAGGGTTCCTTCAGCAATTTGACAAGAATTTGTGCACAATACTCTCTCCCTTTCTCAGCGTTCCTGCATTAGCATCCTTAATTGCATCTAGAGATTCCTATAGAAATTCTCTGTTTCCAACTTCCCATAGTTTCACCAACTTATTATCACTATGCCTATCACACACGAATATGACTATTAACTTACAATTGCCCGTTCTTTTGGATCCTTAATTATTATGTCATTGCCTAACCATAGCACTGAAGCCAAAGGTTCCTTCAGCAATTTGACAAGCATTTATGCACAATACTCTTTCCCTTTCTCAGCATTCCTGCATTAGCATCCTTAATTGCATCTAGAGATTCCTATAGAAATCCTCTATTTCCAACTTCCCATAGTTTCACCAACTTAAACGTTCTACAGGATATCCTAGCCTTCAAGTTCCCAAGAAAACTAAAAATAAAGATAAGACAGGATTATTATACCACATCGCATCATTCGGGGGTTTACAAAGATTGTAGATCATGTTATAATACAATAAGAAATTTCACGGTCAAGGAAAGTAAGAAGAAGTAATTATTTATTAGTCTTTCAAGAATGTAAATCTTTAGAGGTGAAAACGAAGAAAAGTCTAGATATATTAGCACCTTCATATTTGATATCTCATTTTTCTCGTCTTGGTGAAGTATTCATGGGAACAGTGACAAAGATAAATCAAAAATAGCTCAAAACCATTTCCTAGAACAGACCTGTCTGAAAGACCATCACGTAAGACTGTGATTATGCCATACTTCTTCAGAGAAGATATTCTCAATCCCTTAACCACCCCAGCTAGACCAAATGCTGCTCCACGACGCTCACCGTATTTGTCACTCTTCATCAGTTGATCCAAAAGTCTAGAAATAAGAGCAGGGGCATCTTCCTGGTGCAATTAAATATAAGTGAGAGAAGGAAAGGAACGTGTAGAACACAAAAAACATGAAATCAGATATTAATAGCCGATTCTAACTAAGGTGTCAGATAAGGGAAAAACCAAAAATACATTATTAGTTACCAATTTATGAATGGAAAACCCATAGTAGATTTTAGAACTAATAAATAGGAAAAACATTGACACTGCATCTGTGGGAAGGTAGTTTTGGTGTCCCACTTTGGGGGGGAGAGATGGAGGGTTGGAAGTGATGAAAGAGCCCAGAAACAAAGCACCGAAAAGAAGCCTCAACTAGGAACCCAATTAAATAGGATATCCACAAAAAAAGAGGCAACGTACATAGCATCGATGAAATATGTGATCAGGAGTTGCAGAAAACTCAAAAATGATCAAATGATTTCTCTTTCCTAGATGATATATCTACATTTAGCCCTTGAAAAATCTCCTTCAAGAAAGGGGAAAATAATGTATCAAAATTCATTTAAATGACACTGATACTCGTTCGCAAGAGCCTTGATGCACCTGCTTTGATAGCATTAGTGGAGAAAGGCAGGTTGAGACTGCCCGTTGAACAGCTTCAGAAGGAGTGTTTATCACATCTAACAGCTTCTCCACAACAGCATGAACCTTTGGGTCTCCCTGTCAAAAAATACATTAACAAAAATTGGATTTCAGATGATACCCCCGATTTAGTATCAACAGATTTACATAAGAACGTATTAACACCTCAGCCAGATGCTTTGCTAGAGCTCCAGTGAATATAACCACTCCTTCACGCACTAAATCATATTTTTCCTCATCTGAGGCCTGCAAAATAAAACGTAAATAGCAAGACAAGGACAAGATTTTATAATGCTTCCAATAAGTATCCTTGTCCCTTTTTATATATATCTTGAGTTAAATAAAGGAAAAGCACTATACAATGGCAATCACTGGATGCAAGAGGTTCTTAAAGAATATCACATAAATATGATCATCTACCCTAACCATATGACACTGTTTAAGATTCTTGAAGCATAAGTGATGTGATCCAAGGGGGGTGCCGATTATTCAAGAATTGAAGTATGTTGGAAGGAGAAACTGCATGAAAATAATCCAGGGCAGAATTTTTTTAAATTTCACAAGTTCCCTTATTTAGTTAGGATTTTATGCATAACATATCTTTAGTAATCTTTGCAAGTTAATTTCGTTTTAATTAGGATTTTATTATATCATTGTAATCTTTTAGAGTAATTTCCATGTTAAACTGAGTCTTAGGGTTTTAGTATAACTATGCGTTATTTCTTTCATTGTAAA
>CAIGRS010140545.1:706-24499 GCA_903798395.1 Fraxinus floribunda
CTCTCTCTCTCTCTCTCTCTCTCTCTCTCTCTCTCTCTCTCTCTCTCTCTCTCTCTCTCTCTCTCTCTCATTTTAGTGATAATATCTATCCAACATATTTGTAAACAAGCTATAATGGAAAGAGGAGAGATGCAATCAAGATGATTGAATTTTTTTATAATTGTACAAATTTATTAAATCCTATGCCATCTGTATTAGCACAATGGAGAAAAATTTTAGCTTTAGGAATCTTGGTTGTTTTCAGAGATTGGAAAAGATATATGTTCTTTTATTTTATTTTAAATAAATAATATATTTTGTTGGTTAAACATTATGAATATGTAATGTTTAAATGAATGAATTTAACGGGAGCAATGTTGTGATATAATGATGATGAATATAATATTTTTAGAATTTTTTAAAATTATAATTAGGGATAGATTTAGGATTTAGTTGTCCCAATAATAATATAACTTATATATGTGTCTTTGATTGCTCACTAAATTTTAAAATATCGAGTTTTGATCACTAAACTTATTTAAATATTGGACATTACTCACTAGCATAACATTCGTTTCAAATTCTAATGAAATTGGTGATATGGCGACGAAATAAACACGTGGCGTCCTGTTACGCAGTTAACAAATTACCACGTAAAACAAAATCATTTCATTACTCATTACAATTTAAAAAATGTTTACGATTGCTTACCATGCTTCAAAAAATATCTCTAATTGCTCACTGAACATTGATGTGATTGAATTTTGGTCTCTAAACTTTTAAAAATGACATAGGCAGGTAATAAAATGGACAAACGAGTCCGAAATTCAATCCTTCGAGAAATGATTACTCAACTATACAATAGTTAAATTTATTTTTAACAACGAAACACACAATAAATTTGAATTTTCCTAATGATGAAAATAGCTTAAATTCTACAAAAATGACGAAAAGATCACTGACATAAGATTTTTCCTCAATTTTATTGTTTGATCTTTTTGTAGAATTTTAAGTTATTTTCATCCTTTGCAAAATTCAAATTTATTATGTTTCGTTATTAAAATTGAATTTAACTATTGTTTAATTGAGTAATTATTCATTGTGCAATCGATAACCCAGAGTTGTTTGTCCATTTTATTATTTGTACGTGACATGTATGCTTGCGGTACATATTATTTAGTGAACAACAAGCCTAAGGCATTTTTATAATTTTAGTGACCGGATTCGATCACCTCAAAATTCAGCGAGTAATCAAAAATGTTTTCCAAAATCTAGTTAGCAATGAAAGACACTTTTTTACATGGCAATCTGGTAATGGCGTGATATGGATTTGACTGTGGATTTCATCAAGTCACGTCACAAATTTCGTTAGAGATTTGAAATGGATATTATGTTAGTGAGTAACGTTCAATGTTTGGATAAGTTAGTGACCAAAACTCGACGTGTTTTTAAAATTCAACGAGCAATTGGAGACATAGACACAAGTTCGGTGATCATTATTAACTTTAGATTTAGAGTGAGATAGATAAAAAAACAAAGTGGATATATAATCCCTAATTTTGACTTAATTTTTTAATAAAATTTTAAGAATAGCATCACTGGTACTTAACAACTGTCTAGGTGACATTACGAGTAGTATTAAATTACAATTACAATTAAATAGATCACCCAATTCACATTTTCAATTTATCACATAATGTCACATAAATTGATACTCTAACACTACTTGTGCTAGATAGTATTATTCAAATTTTAAACCACACCAACACATGGACATAATGTTTAAATTATGGTGCATTTGATTGCAAACATGAAATTTGTATGAAAGAAAATAAATTTTAGGCAATTCAATTGCCTAGAAGTTATTTATATGAAAATTAGCAATTAAATGTGTTTAATTGATTTAGTTTTCAACCTAAAAGATATTATACTTGTTCATATTTTATTGGTGGGTAGACGAGAGTGAGTTACCTGAAAAATAAAAACCACTTCTCCATAAAGAAAATATTTTGTTTGTTTTCAAAAAAAAAAAAATGATCACTTGACCAAAAGTAAGAAAATACTTTCCGTGGAAAAAATATTATAAATCAAACAGCACAAAAGTAAGAAATTAGATGAAAAAACACATTTTCATGAAAAATATTGGCAATCAAACGCATCCTTGATGAATTTTATAAAGATAATTTTGGAATGTAATATTTATTAAAAATTTGAATAGAGATAAATTTAGAGTAAGATAGATAGACAAAAATAATACATGCTCACTCCAAACGTACTCTTTGTATACAAAGTGCCTATTTGAATATTATTCTTTAAAAACTTGTTTTTTTCTTAAATTTATTTTTGATTACAAATTTTTCTAATAAAACATTTTTACATATAAATTCAATGGAAAATGGATCCATTTTTCATGGAAATGGTTGTTTGATGGGTTTTGTTTCTCATGAAAAACTAATTCCACCCACACCTGCACTAATTGAAGGAAATGAAGGAAATCAATTTTTTTTTTTTGGGCAATGGACACACATTTTATTACCAATTGTAAAAAGAAATTTTGTTTAATGAACAATTTTCATAAAAAATAAAGTCAAACGACACCAAAAGATAAAAAATTTAAATATTTTTCACGTAAAAAATTATACCAATTAAACACAATTAATTGACAATTCTCAGGATAGTTCAATTCCCTAAAATTCATTTTATTTCCACCCAAATTCGACTATTATAATCAAACGGGCTGTTACAATATATATTCTCCATAATATGGGGTCACAAGGGAGAAAATTATAAAATTATCAATTAAATACAATTAATTGACAATTCTAACTTGTGTTTGAGCCCCATTTTTTAGGAAGAAGTAGGTTTTTTTTTTTTTTTTTTGTTGATACCCAAGTATCCACTTTACAGCGACTAAATCTTGGAGTCTACACCCTGACCCCTCAAGATGCAGACGGATAAACCGCAAGTTATGCCCCAAACTGACCAGTGTTTTAATTGCCCCCAAATTCCCACCAAATTCCATAGGGCTGTTACAGTATATATTCTCCATAATATGGGGTTACAAGGGAGAAAATTATAAAATTACCGACACTCAAGTCAACGCGAGCGAGTGGAAATGGAAGATTGTTATGCAAATACCATTTCGACGTAATGCATATTGTTGTTTAGCAGGAAGCGCTGTCATTTTTGTAGTTGTTAACATGGCCGGCCGGCGGAGAAAATTGTAAGACCCTGTTCATTAAACAAATGTCATCATCTTGTTTTGTCATGCTTGTAGAGTGCCAAACAATAATGATTATTCGACAGATAGTGGGGAATCGAGTGTTGAATTAGCTTCTAAGACAAGCTTAATAATTAAAAGTCAAGTATAAGCATTTCTTTTTCTTTGTGTCTGTCTTCATGATGATTTGTTGGGATATTTGTGGGGAAAAAAGCGTTGGTCGGATAGAGTGCAAAGCAATAACGTGAGGTAGTATGAAAATATCATTCTTGGTTTAGTGTCATCCCTTGAGAATTGTGGGTTTTGTGTGATCAGTTGGCTAGGAAGTGTATAAAGAATTATATTTTCATTTGAAGGAGAGTGCAGCCATGGCTGCCTTCCGGCTGCTTTTCTGCTGTCTGGTTATCTTGACATGGATCAGTGCAATCTCTTCTGAGACAAACCCGCAAGACGGTATAGATTTGCTGATGAAATGTTTGCGTTTTTGTCTGACTGAAAGTTTTGAACTCATGAATGTCTATTTTATACAAACTCAGATGAGCGAAAAAATTGATAGAAACTTGTGACAGTAATGCCAAAAGGAGTTTTCAGAGGCTTCATATTTTGTAATCATATCATTATATAAGTATACATGATAAAAGTGATTTGATTGATAGAGTTTCTGTAAGATTCTTTTTGATGCATAGAGCATATTTGTATTTATGAAAAATGAATGTCGATGCAGCTGCTGTACTCCGATCATTGAAAGATCAATGGGGAAACACGCCCCCGAGTTGGGATAAATCAGATGATCCTTGTGGAGACTGGGATGGAATTACCTGCAGCAACTCCACCTTACGGGTCACTGCAATGTGAGTATCTTACAGCTATACTCCTACTTTTTGTCAACAGCATCAAATCGGTGCCAGAAATACACCTGGGTGGGGGGAGAGGTTTTATGGATGTCTCGTGTTTTGCTATACAATTGATGCTTATGAATTTGTATTGTCTTTGATTTTTCAGAGGACTATCAACAATGGGACTAACAGGGACCATGACTGGTGATATTGGGGGGCTCACTGAACTGATTTCCTTGTGAGTTTTCTTACACCTTTCACATACTGAAACTAAAGATTTTTTGTTGGCTTGGCCTATAAAATCTATTCTGATATTGAGGGTTACAGAGGCAATATCCATTACTGTATACAAGAAGAATGTTGATGAACATAAAAGAGCACACCTTTTTTTACTAACTATTCAATATATTTTTGATCTGAGTGTTTATATTTAGCCTAAGATTTTAAGCTACTGATTGCAGGGACTTGTCATTCAACCCTGGCATCACAGGTCCCCTTTCCCCACAGCTTGGAGATCTGCGAAATTTGAACATATTGTAAGATCTAAAAACCTAACTCTCAACTTGTCTCTTTTGCAAGACACAGAGATCAATATGCATGAATTTTTATGTAAGTTCCATATATCTTCTGCAGAATTCTAGCAGGGTGTAGCTTTTCTGGCAGTATACCAAGTGAATTGGGAAAACTTGCAAACCTATCTTTTCTGTAAGAATTTCTGGCGTTGTCATATTCATTGATTTGTTCTTTTGAAGTCATCTCTTTATCTTACGAAATCGAAACATGCCTTGCAGGGCGCTTAACACCAATAACCTAACTGGGAATATACCACCTTCCCTTGGCAGACTTTCTGAACTCTACTGGCTCGACCTTGCTGAAAATGAGTTGACAGGGCCTCTCCCTGTATCAACAGTGCTAGCTCCAGGGCTTGACCGCCTTAAAAAGGCAAAACACTTGTGAGTGTTTTTTTAATTTTCCAAATCAGTTCGTTTTTCTTTTAAATAATTTAATTTGTTTACCACTCCAAGTTTGCTGAGGCTATAGCTTTGCAGCCATTTCAACAAAAACAAGCTTTCAGGTGAAATTCCAGAAAAGCTTTTTAGCTCGGATATGTCTCTAATACATGTGTAAGTTTGAAGCTAACATCACTTTTTCTAATCTTGAAACTGCCATTCAATTCTTATTTGTGGTGAAACGATGGCAGACTGTTCGACGGGAATCAATTGGAAGGGAGCATTCCGTCCACAATAGGAGAGGTTCTTTCACTTGAGGTTCTGTGAGTAAACTCCTTACATTACTTTCATCTCTTACTCCACACTATTGTCCTTTTTTGGGTACGAATTACGCTTTATGTTTGTGTACCCTGGTTTATGTGTCCAGTCGACTTGATCGAAATGGCCTGACTGGAAGTGTCCCATCGAACCTAAACCATCTCACAAATATCGCTGAATTGTGGGTATATCTTTTCAGTCCAATAAAAATGTAAATGTTTCTGGGAGAGACTAATGATTATTCACTAACATTCGTCTGTATCATGTAGGAATTTGGCTCACAATATGTTGACTGGTAAATTACCAAATTTAACCGGGATGAATCTCCTCGGCTATGTGTAAGAGATACCATTTCACTAGTCCAGAAACGTACTCTCTCTCTTCTGACTGATTTTGTTCATTAACATGTGCTACTTTTACATTTTGGCAGGGACTTGAGCAACAACTCTTTTCAGAAAACAGAGGCTCCAGAATGGTTCTCAACTTTACAGTCTCTAACTACTTTGTGAGTAATTGATTGATGCAAAACATAGAAAGTTAGTCAAACCCAGGACTTATCTTACCTTATAAATGAAGAACCAGAAACCATTTCATCTTTGAAATCTGATATGGTGTTAGGGTAATTGAACATGGACCGCTACAGGGATCACTGCCACCTGAAGTTTTTAGCTTACCTCAGATTCAGCAAGTGTAAGTCTATAATAATGTTAAAGCAAATAGTTTGATATATCCATGTAAGAAGTGAAGTAAGCTCATTGATGAGATCTTGTAAAACAATGGCAGGAAACTGAAGAATAATGCCTTGAGTGACAAATTAGATATGGGTGGAAACATTAGCCAGAAGCTTCAACTAACTGATTTGCAGGACAACGATATATCATCAGTGACGCTTAGTTCTGAATACAAAAGTACATTAATGTAAGAGATTTTGTTACTCATGGAAAATGGAGCAGATAGGCATGTATGTTTTACCCTTAATCATCGAATCTCTTTTTATGTGCTTCAGACTAATTGGGAACCCTGTGTGTGAGACTGCGCCAGAAAATGTGGTTTACTGTCAGCTTCAACAATTGGCTAGACCTTATTCGACCAGCCTAGCAAATTGTGGAAGCAAATTGTGTTCCCCTGAAGAAAAATTGAACCCGCAAAGTTGTGAATGTGCTTATCCATACGAAGGAACATTATACTTCAGAGCACCCTCCTTCAGGGAATTATCTAATGCAAGTGTGTTCCATTCTCTAGAAATGAGCCTTTGGGTGAATCTAGAGCTCTCTCCTGGGTCAGTTTCTCTGCAGAACCCCTTCTTCAACGTTGACGACTATCTTCAGGTGCAGCTGGATCTTTTTCCATCCGATGCGAAGTATTTCAATAGGTCAGAAGTTCAGAGACTTGGTTTTGCACTAACTAAGCAAACTTACAAGCCTCCAAAAGAGTTTGGACCCTACTATTTTACAGCAGATTCGTACATTTTTCCAGGTAAAATTGATTACTTTATAATTCCAGTTCAAAATCAATTCATCAGCATAACATTAATCTGTAAAAACTAGTAATAATAATTACATTGGACCAGATGAAGGCCGGGGGACTCGTGTTAGCTCGGGTGTGATTGTCGGGATTGCTACTGGCTGTGCATTTTTGGTCCTGGTGCTTGCAGGGCTAGCAACATATGCTCTACGACAAAAAAAACGTGCTGAACAAGCCATATCATTAAGTAAACCATTTGGTAATTCTCACTTTTATATGGTATTGGGTTGTAATATCATGGCTCTGTTGTTGATATGGTACCTTACAAAAATTTCTTAATTTCTTGATTCCCTGCATCCAGCATCTTGGGCTCCAAGTGGCACAGATAGTGGAGGAGCACCACAACTAAAAGGAGCTAGATGGTTCTCTTATGACGAGATCAAGAAATGCACCAATAACTTCTCTCAAAGCAATGAGATTGGCTCAGGAGGCTATGGCAAAGTTAGTAATAAAGATACTAGTTGGAACCTGTAGAGCATTGAATTTTCTTATCTCAGATTATTTGTTTTTGTGTTTTGTAGGTGTACAGGGGGACTCTCTCAAGTGGGCAAGTAATTGCAATCAAAAGATCTCAACAAGGTTCCATGCAAGGTGGACTCGAGTTTAAGACTGAAATCGAGTTGCTTTCACGAGTTCATCACAAAAACCTTGTTGGCCTTGTGGGATTTTGTTTTGACCAAGGAGAACAGATGCTGGTATATGAGTTCATGCCTAATGGATCACTAAGGGAGAGTTTAACCAGTAAGTTCGATTCCGCATTATATACCGAGCAACATTGGCTGCATTATTTATTCTGAATTCCGAGAATGAAAAAAAAGTAGAACAACCTAGAGGGTCAAAGAGGCTTATACCTGTGAAACAACAGCGGCCAAGCGACATTAGTCATTAGAGCAAGCATTATAAACAACTTAGATCTAATGAAAAGTTTCTCATTGGAAATTGAAATTGAAAATAATCTTATAGACTGTATTCAGTACATATGCTGCAAAATTTACCATTCCCCTCGCTTTACCACCATGGGACAGCAAATGGTAATGGTTAGAAGATATTGTTCCCGAGATTAAGTCTTCATTCTGAATCATTTATCCTAACATCAACTAACACACACACACAATGCAATTGAGTAGTTCAATATCACTTCATTTATAAGAGTGAGGGCACAGTAAAGTATTTCACCCCTCTTTTATGCACTCTAAATTAAGACGCTTTATCAGTTGTGCAATAAATACACATGATAGGGATTATGAGATTTGGTGCTAGATAACTACACTTCTGAGAAAAGCTCCACAATTATTCCATACAATGTAAATGCACCAGTTCACAAACACCTCTGCCATGCGAACACGTCAATCTTATCTCAAATGTTTCAGATAATGTTTTTGGATATTTTAAGAAAATTCGAAAACGTGCTTATGTGAAGTCTGATTAACTGATGAAGCAGTCCTATTGTTTCTTACGAACTTGCTGTACACTTTTGAACTTCGTAAGGCAAAGAGTTTTTTTTTTTCCGTAATGTCTGAGAAAATAATCTGCCAGCTGAGTTCAAAATATACGTCATTACATGAACATCATTCATGTTGCATTCATGTTATTGAAGCCATAGATGGAAGGAGCCTGTTAAATTCTAATAATCACATGGAATTTATTTTTATGTCATGGACAGGAAAAAGTGGAATTCATCTAGGTTGGGAGAGGAGGATACGTACAGCACTTGGTGCAGCTAGAGGACTATCTTATCTACATGACCTTGCTAATCCTCCAATAATTCATCGGGATGTCAAGTCTACCAATATTCTGTTGGATGAAAATCTAACGGCAAAGGTTGCGGATTTTGGCTTGTCTAAGCCAATGTCTGACGCTTCCAAAGGGCACGTCTCCACTCAAGTTAAGGGCACGTTGGTGAGTAATACAGCTCCTAAATTATAGTAGAATGTTCATATGATGACTAGAAGGATTCCTTTCCCTTGAAGTTGCAAATCAATTGGAATGTGTTGAACCACCTCATCTTAAAGTTTAAGCTGTTACAGAGAGACAATTTATTTATTTAAATGTAATCCTCAACATGCTCCTCAAGTGCAGGCCATTTTTATTTTATCAATGGCACGATACATGCACAACTTTTTATAAATGGGTGACAACGAAACTTGAAATTGGGACCTATATCTCTTTTGAATCCACGTTGAACTATCTCATATAAAAGTTTAAACTGTTTGAGAGGGCGGTTTATTTATATGAATTTAATCTTGAATAACACGTTCTTCTGCTTTTATATTAACATCTTTTTTCCCATTAAATTGTCAACCTTTTAAATAATTTGGGTTTTGGCCTTAACATTGTCGATAAATCACATCATATTCTAATGCTTTTGCTTGTTCGCAGGGTTATCTAGATCCGGAATACTACATGACACAAAAATTAACTGAGAAAAGTGATGTCTATAGTTTCGGTGTGGTGATGCTTGAACTCATAACTGCAAAGCAGCCCATTGAGAAGGGAAAATACATTGTACGTGAAGTAAGATTAGCAATGAACAAGAATGATGAAGTGCACTGTGGATTAAAAGAAATGATGGATCCATCCATCGGAAACACTCCAAATCTTATAGGATTCCCGAGGTTTCTTGAATTGGCAATGCAATGTGTTGAAGAACTAGCCTCTGACCGCCCAACAATGAGCGAAGTGGTTAAGTCCCTTGAAACAATTTTACTAAACGATGGCCTAAACACAAACTCAACATCTGCATCCTCATCTGCCACGGACTTTGGAACTGCAAAAGGTGCCCTCAGACATCCTTACAATGATTCTTTACCTAGAAAGGATACCAATGAGAGTGACGCCTTCAAGTACAGCGGGGGATACACACTCCCACCAAAAGTTGAACCAAAATAGCGGTACTACTACATGGCTTTTCAATCTTTAAATAATTGCTCTGTGTTAAATAAATTTAGTTACATATGCAAATAGATTCACAAAGTTTTCTTTTGTGCTAATATTTGCTGAGAGAACCATTTCATAACTTGTGGATTGGATAATTTATTTTTACCTGTTGGACATTTTTACATCACTGTATGACCACTCAACAAATCACTCTAAAATACTTTCAAAATTACTACTCTTCTGTCTAGTAGATATTTCTTACCACCCTCCAAGAAAAAAAAAAATTCTCGAACAGTTTGATGTAATAGATTCAAAATTATGCGTCTGTGTTTCTGCAAATATGTGTTGAAGATGAATGTAAATGTTTAAATTGTGAGTTGGAATGGATTTTGTGGTTAAATGTAGTCGTAGATGGAAATTGGTGAAAAGTAATCTGGGATTTAATTACTTGGAGGTGATACATTCCCAAATTTAAACCTTTCAAAGAATGCTTCTGCAGAGTATGAAATAAGCATTGATCTCTAAATATTATTCAATAGAGCAATTTTTGAGAGATGGAAGGCGTCTTTTTTCCTTTTTATTGGACGACCCTACAAGTTTTTGTCGAAAATTGTAATCCTTGATTAACGGAACAACAATATCGTTCTTTCTTTAACAAGATATCGTAACAGCATTTATTGTTCATGTTGACTACAATACACGTGACAGTTGTGTATCTTAAATTGCTTCAAGAACATGTTTAGTATGTAGTACACTACAATGAATAAAACGTAAACTTCTTTTTATTTTTTAATATCATCTACTACCGTATATTCTACCTTTCGAAATAGTTCTGTTATCACAACTTAGGAATCAGTTACTTAGAAAATTGATGAAAGCAAAAACCAACTGAACCCAGATGCATCAAAATCCAGTGCAGCTTCAACTCATTTGAGAGCAAAAGAAAAAGTTTCAGTTTTCCTCTAGTCATTCATCATGTGACATCAATGGCCTCTAGAACTTGGATTTGGTCTTAAATTAGGCGTTCCTTTCTTTATTTTCTATATATATAGAAAAAAAAAATTGTTGACTCATACTCGACCATTACTTTTTTGTGGAAACATATCAAATCACACAGATATTTCGAAATTACCGAGTTTCAATTTTGATTTTAAGCAAGTCATTCAACTTCTTTTGATCACAATAAGGCCAATTAATTTCGAATTTCTTTTAAGCAACTTACTCCATCAACTGTCATTTCAACATTAATGTTTGGTAAGGTGAAGGATTATTTATTTTTATTTTTTTTAAACAAAACACAGATATTTTATATTGCCCCGAGAAAAATAAAGAGGTAACCAATTAATCCAAAATACAAACAAACAAGCTTACGATGGTGAATCGTTAGCCACTCTATTCCCTTCACGGGGAATAAAGTAACAAGTACCATAGGTAACTTCCTTGGTAAGGTAGTGTATTCGAATGGAGAGACTCGATTGAAAAAAATAAAATAAAAAATAAAAAATTGCACGTTTAATTTTGTACTTATAAATTGAAAAGGAGTCAACCCTCATAATTTTTTAAACTTGTCTTTATACAAAAATAATTGCTAAAAAAAAAAAAACACACACACACACACACATGTTTATGAAGAAGGGGTAAAATTGCAGTAATGCAAGTATCTGAACTTATAAGCTTTGGAAATAATTTATCTTATTACGATACAAACACCAACACTACTACTGGATCACCAAGACTTCAATTTTAGTTCGAACAATCGCAGCATCTTTCACAAGACTTGACAGTTAGATTTAGCCCAGCTTTTGAACTATGGTATTATTCTAAATAAATTATAAGTTGATTCCAATGTAGCGAATTGCCAATAAGTGACACTCCAACTAACAAAATATGCAAGAATCACTTCAAATTTGCCGTTCAGACTTGATATGTACATACACACTGTTCCTTGTAAAGCCAAGTAATTATCACTTTCTTTGCAGTGAGTGGCAAACATTTACAAAACGTGTAATCATAACCTTCTAAATAAACCATGTTTTTCACATATGATAATTGATAATACATTATGCTTTACCTGCTTCAGCATCTTCTGTACGATTGGCTAATTTGATAATATCTTCCACGCGAATTTTCCCTTCTGTTACACCAAATAGATGCTTGCATCACGAGTTTGATATAGATTACTTCTATTTACAGTTTCTGATACTATTCCTAGTACAAGCTAGGAACTAGATTACATTTTTCAGTAAGATTTCGGAAGGAGGCCTTCTTCATTACATTATATAGATTCGATTTTCAAACACTCAACTATTCAATGTTTAATATCTCAGATAGCCTTAGACAGCACAATTAGGTAGTCTATATACGGCAAGATATAAATGAGATTGCAATCTTTTAGCTTCAGTTTTTAAATGATGCTAATGTATAAGTGGATGATAATATCGGGATGAAAAATGCAGGAGTACCTATCCCTACCTAGTTTGAACATTTTATCGTGTTACCGTTTATTTTGCCTACCAAATAAATTGGCATGTTAGCTCAAGTCCAAAACATAAATTCATGAAGCAAAACATTCCAAGAATAGAATGAGAAAGTGAAGTGTTGAGAACTACCTCTATCCTTGGAAAGATTGCTGACGAGTTCTTGAATACCCTCCTTGTCCAAGGTATCCTTCAAGTACATAGCAGCAGATGCTACCTCCTCGGGAGTCACTTTGCCATCATAATCCCTGCCATTAGATTTCTAATAAATTATCTTCAGGATTTTATTACAGTGTAAACATTATGAATTGCTAGATAAAAGAAATGCAAAGACAAGAACACTAACTATAAAATAGAATTTGACACTTATTTTAGGACAACAAATCGCTTTGAGGGTTAATATATACCAGAATACAGTATAAACAAGGTATCCAGAAAAGTTACAGCCAGAATGCTAATGTAGAGAATTGATTAGAAATCCAGTCCATAAATTATGAAATCTTCATTGGAATCTATTTTGGTAAGTGGCCATTCATTATTCAATCAGTCGAGTCTGGCTATATATGAGGGAATGTTCATTTTTGGTGAGTACTGACATCTTCAGCTTGGAGTTTCTTATAATGTCAAACTGAAATGTGTCTATTAAGCTATTCAACCAAACACAGCTACCAACAGAATCTAAGATGCAAATTGACTGTTCTAATAAGTGAATTCTTCCTGCAATGGCCCAGAAATTGACCATCTAGTAAAATCCCTTTCGAGTGAGGTTCAGAGCTTAAGAGTGAGCCATGTTAAGTGAAGGATCAAAATAGTTGTATGAAAGTAATAAAATGAAGAATTTCAATGGAAGACATGCTACTATCCTTCAAAAGATCCATCAAAAGTTGAACAATAATCTTCAATTCAACTATTGGAAACTGCACTCGTACCTATCAAGCAATCGCCACCGGTCACCAATTTTTGCATCAACATCATCAATTTCTTTTTCGAGCTTTTGGAGCATGGCATCAACCTGAAATATGAACAAGCATACAATAATTCACAACTTGATCGAAAATACAACTAGACTTTTAATAGGAAAAAGCATTATATTCAAATAGATTATCTATATTGCACTTGCCCTGTTTATGAGTGCTGAGGAAACTTTATCATCCGTGGCTCTCTCAGCAGCATGGTCATTCTCCTTTCTAGCTGCTTTACATGCCAGTTTCACTTCTTCCTCTCCTTCAGTGCCATCTTTCTCCACCATGCTATTGTATAACTCTATCTGCAAATGAGATATTTTCAGTAAAATACCTATCGTGACAGGGGCTAGATCTGCAGCTCAAAATACACCTTGCTAAACATAAATATGCAAATAATATCATTCTCTTTCTATAAAGCAATCGAGTATTCTAGAAAACGATTTCAGACATGTTAATGTGTTGAACTTGGAATTTTAACAGGGAATGAAGCAACTTTACATGAGACTGATAAAGAGCGGAAAAAAAAAGTCCATCAAGTATACTTGCATACCCTCTGCAAAGTTACCTATGAATTAATATGCATTCAGTTTTGCCAAGTTTACCATATTACTTGTGAAAGACAATGAAGATAAAAGTGCGACTTTCTTTGAAACAATTCTGTACCAATGAACTGCATGGCAAATATAATTATTGGTTCGAATCCATAAACTAATACCACCTAAAGAGTAGTTCTATACCAATGAACATCATTTGGCACCTATACTTACCGGTTTGAAGTCCTCAATTTGACACACTCGAGTAATTCTACACCACTGAATATGGGCATCCCCACCCACCCCTAAATGGAAATAGTAATGTTAAAATAACTAATAAGACTAAAATAATAATAAATAAAATATTATTATTAATAACAATGTGCAAAAAAATGAATAAGAACAGATGAACGTCCAGACACCCAAACATACAAGTAAGAAAAGAATGAGAAGGATCCAAAGCAAAATTGGCCAAAGTGGAAAACAAATTGAAGAATAAGAAAAAAGAGATGATAATGGCATTCAAGAAAAAGACTGGAAAACATCAAGAACAATGTCTAATAATCTTTCCTTCAAGGTAAAACCAAATTCAATTTTTTAGTTATCAGCAATCTCTTTAAAAGTGGTTACTAGGATAACAATAACCTATAATAATATAAAACCAGCTATTAGACATTACAAATCAAATTGAATAGTCTTAAAACAGTTATCTATAACAACCTCTTCGTTGACAAGTCTCAAGAACTCTTCACGCTCCCTGCTTACAGACTGAAAACAGCAAAGTTAACTATATGAGCAGCTGACATCAGGCAATAGATAAACCACAAATGAATTAGTCACATCCAATCCTTACAGATGCTGATGCTAAAACAGCCAATGCATGACTGAGCTCACACAGTTGTTCTTGCTTATCTAAAGTTTTTGCATTTTCACAATCTTCTGCATCTTTTGCTGTTGCAATCTTCATCTCCTCCAATGGCACATCTTTCTGCCTACTAACAGATTCCTTCAACTTAGCCTGCTCCTCTTCCTCTTTCTCTTCCTCCTCCTGTAATTGACAACTTTAAGACTACTAATGGCAATCTAAGCTTAAATAGTGGAACCAAAAACACTTACTCATCTTGAAACTTGACCAAAATCACAACTTAAATAGACATCCTTATGCAATATATCATTTACTCTTGTTACAGATTTCGGACGTGCAGAACTGAAGCATGATTTTAGCACATTTATAGTTTTATACCCAAACATAGGATACTAAAAAAATACTCCATTCCACAATCTTTCTCATGCAAACTCTTAGCACGTAGTTCAGGAAAAGGACTCTCTCACCACAGCTATTTCTAATTTCAAATCTACCCTCCACATTCTTCATATTTAAAATGGGTTGGATAACAAGGACATCTCTTTTCTAATTACTAACGATGAATGGATATGGGTTTCACATCTAATTGAAATTCTGCTTCCATTTAAGATTCTCTGCACAACAACCCAAAAGTGTGTCATATAACTTGGAATAGAAGAAATGTTATTACAAAATAGAAGTACATTATTGATAAAAGTTAGAGAGAACTAATCAGTTTTTCTTGTAGGTTAGAAGGGGGAACAACTTAAATGTATCTGAAGGGAATATTAGGAAATGAGATGTTCATACAGTAGATCTAGATCTAATGTTCCCAACCTAATATAGGCCGTGTCAAAATTTTCCATTCTGTTAATACCACAACTTTGTCGACAGATTATTGTTGCTGAAACTAAAAAAAGTTTTTCTACTTCTGTCAAAATAATTCTTATTGAATTAATTAAGAAGTTCGATGATACTATTTGCTAGGAGAAAAAACTACTAATAACTATAGTCCAAGAACAATTATCAGATAGGCGAATCTGCTGTCAAATTTTATTTCAGCTTTGACTTATTTACATGCCTCTTATCTTATCTTCATTTTGTGCAATCAACAAGAACCGACCAAAATACTAAGCAAGCAAACTCAGACCTTAATTAATTCTTCTTGCATTTCTAGGTATTCTAACTTCCTCCTCCTTTCTGACACAGAATCTTCAGATGGAAAAGCTGTAACACCAACAGTATCCACCACCTCATCAGGCAGTGAAGAGAGAGTAGCTTGAACAGCTTCCTCGGGCCTTACTTTACCCGACACACTGAAAGCTCTGGAAGAGGCAAAGAACATAAAAGTAAGTTTACCTACATTCAACATCTCAAAATCATATAAATAGGAGCAAATGAGGTTACCTAGAGAGGATTAATAAAGAAGATGGTACTGAATGGTTGAGAGATAAGTCCAGCCAGTCACGTAGCTGCAGAGAAATTAAAGTTGAAGTACTTGGATAAAAACTCCTTGTGACCTCTTACAATCAAGATCATGTATCAAGGGAATTTCAACTTGAAAGTACATGATGCTGGTTCAGAAAACAATAAGACTCGTCAAACTCCGTCACAGATTGACAATGCATCTTCTGGTAAGACCACAGATAAATGTAAAGGACACAAAAGCATCTTCTGGTAAGACCACAGATAAATGTAAAGGACACAAAATAAAGATTACCGTCTAATAAATTGCAACCATACTCTATTCAAAAAGACAAGTTAAAAGAATCTAACCTTATCTTTGCGAAAAAAATAGGACAATAAGATAAAGAACTATTCTTATTTTAGGTAATCGACATCTAATGTTTGTCTACCACTGAATAATCAACTAACACATTATAGATTTGTGAATCTTGTCGTGTTCTTTTTTAGTTATCGTGATTCTATGTTTTATTTATTAGAGATTCAAATAAGTTGGTAAAAAGAGTAAAAACCAGCAAAAAGCTATATCAGTTTCAATGACTTTACTAGTAACTAAGCTTTAGCTATTTAGTTTTAAAATTGTCTTTCTTCTCCGAAAACGAGCTCAGTAATCGTGTTTTATATAAATGTGCACCGAATATTTTAGCTTCTTCAAGGATCTGCCACTGGCTTTGCACCTGCATAACATTTGATATCTAGGGACCCTTGACTGCCTCCTCATTTCTGCTAAAATTGAACTCTGGTCCCTTCATTGGTTAATTTATACAGTTGTTTTAACTTGTATTAAATTTGGGCAATTTCTTTCCAGTAAAATGATTTTCGACCTCTTACAAAGCGATTTCTCTGTTATTTGTTTGTTCACCTGAAATGGATAAAAATTTACAATAAAAATAAATAATATTTGAAAATAATTGAAGACACCTGCTGCCGCATTTCAACAACTGAAAGCAATCCAAGTAAACCACGATCTCAGCAAGCTTGACGAAGCTCCTTCTCAGAAAGGGATTCTATGCCTTCTGTTTGGATCATCTTATCATCATTCTTGATCCTGCAACAAGAAAGCCAAATTGTTTCAAATGGACCAAGCTTAGTTGATTAGGCGAACCTTTTCCAAATGGAGAATTGGTATCAATGCTAAACCCAGGAAAAAAGGCAATGCACAGAGAGAAATGGGGAGAGAGAGAGAGAGAGAGAGGAAAGAAAAAAATAGAATGACTTACTCTTGAAGCCTCTTTCGAAGCATAAAACGGAGATAAGCATCTGTACCATAAGGATGGATACCCATATATTTGCACATGTTCACCAACCGGGGTCTACATCCAACAGTACACAATTTTATCGTTTAAATAATAATCACACAAAGTATTATGCAAGAAGGTTACAGCAGAAAGCATCCAGGTTACAGAAGTGCAGACACAACACTAACCTGGTGATATTATCCAGGGTGAGCTCATCGTTAAACAATTTTGCAAATCCTAAAATTTCCTCATTGGTGACGCCAGTCCCCTTTCTTACCTGGTTAAAATCGGGAAAGTACAACATTATCGAAGGGTAAATCACAGAATAAGGAAAATGCAGAGAAAAGACAACTCAAGAATGACAGGTGCTTTGCTTGTTTAAATACAAGACAATACATAACTAATTAGTGAAAACAAATAAATGGAAATTTAGAAACAGAAATCCTTACCTTGTTCATGAATTCATCAAGATCTTCAGCTGTTTTCTTTATTTCCCCACTACTTGAGTTTTGAACTTCCATCGCCATCTCTTTTACTGTGTTTTGAAGAAACTTTGCATGCTCTATCCTTGCATTCAACCTCTTTTTTAGGGCTTCCTAGAACTTGAGCATTTTAATTGATTGACAGGTAAAAATTATTGGTTTTGAAGTCAATTGTATTTTTCATTCACATACAGAAGTTACATATTTATACACAAGAAATAAATGAAGAAAGGAAACAAACATAGATCCCTAAATCTAAGCCTAAGAATATTTGACAGTCTATTTACAAGTTTGACTAAATCAAACACTTCCTATAATAGTCTTAGACAACTAATTAACTCCTAAAACATCAAGGGCAAGATTCTTTGTAGATTGCCAACACTCCCACCAAGCTGGTTCGAAAATATCCTTCATTCCCAGCTTGCTAATCATTAAGCGAACCCTAGTTAGGTACTCCTTTGGTGAAGATATATGCTAATTATAGTTTAGAAGAGACGAAGGGAGTGCATATTATTCTACGGTTAACCGTTTCTTCAATGAAATGTGTTTTGCTCCGTCATGTTGTATTGGATTATGTGCAATGCTTATGTCTGCCTTGCCATATAGCTTTATAGGACCTTTAAGCTCTATTTGTAGCTCCTTTAGAAATTTCTTAATCTATATCAATTCACATATCCCGGGTATCAGCACTTGATCTAGCTACCATAGTTTGCTTCTTACTTCTCTAGGTAACTAAATCACCCCCAACAAAACTATAATACCTAGAAGTGGACCTCTTATCCATTATAGAACCATCCTATTTGTATATACTTCTACGTTTGTACGACCGTTTTGAGAATATATCAATCCTTTTCTGGAGCAGCTTTTAGGTATTGCCAAATTCTTATAATTGTTTCTATGCGAGGCTCTAATGGAGAATGTCAATTACTACACTTAAGAATAGGCACTTTCTGATCTATTATTCGAAAGATATCATAGTCTTCCAACAAGCTTCTAATATCTACCTTTATCTACAGGAGCATCATCTGATATTACACCAAGTTTTAGCTTTAAATCAATAGGAGTTGTCTAAGATTGAACCATGCTCTAGGAGATTACTTCGATACATACAAAGATTTCTTCAAGCTAATTTGTTCAAATCCCGGTTGAAGTTTCATATAGACCTCTAGATTTCCATGTAAGAAGGTATTCTTCATGTCAATTTGTTGAAGTGGCCAATTGTAACTGGCTGCAAGAGATAATAAAATTCTGATGCAATTTATCTTTGCTACCTGTGCAAAGGGGTTAGCCTGATGCAAATACAATGGAAAAAGAAATGGAATTCCGAAAACCAGGGCTGGATTCTTAAGACTTTTTCTGCTTTGACAGAGGCACTCTAACTATTATTTTATTATTTTGATGATATGAAGTTGCGATCCTTCGTTTCCACACTCACTATCTATCAGACTGAGCCATAGCATAATGTTTCTTTCAATAACTTTGTGGCTGGTAAGCTGGACTGTGGAGCTGTCTTTAGGGCATAGGGATTGCCCAAATACACTCTGGTTTCCAGATGTGACTTCAAGTATATTGGACATATTGTGTTCTACAAGTAGAACAAGTGAACTTGATGTACCAGTCGTCTGATATTGGATCTGCTTAGCAATAAAGGCTAGGAAAAATATGGCAGCAATGGAGTATGCCAGAAGAAGATTAAAAACAAAACCCTAAAGTGGTCTTAGACAACTAATTAACTCCTAAAATCAAGGGAAAGACTGGAGCCAACAAATCTCTAGGATCATGGGCAAGATTCTTTGTAGAACGCCAACAAAAATGTGGGATGTACAGAACATAAGATATAGAATCCCAAATCGAACTGCAAATCGTGAAGCATGCAACAATTATTTGAAATCCATTCAAATATTCACAACTTTCCACTACTCAGAGGTTGGCGTGGAATAGATCCTAAGTAACAGTACTATTGGGAGGTCAATTATATGTTTATATATCCACAGCTACCTCAGTGCCCCTTTTTCATGTTAAAAGGCCTAGGGAACCTTATAAGTAGTATTTTAAGACTCGTGGATAGTTAGGATACTAGAGACCCCATCCTGAGACTGCCGAGTGTTCAGAAAAAAGAAAAATACACTGTTTCTCTATTACGAAATAAATAGTGTTTTTCACATACTTATACATATATCTACTATTTATAAATTTCAATAATATTAGCAATAAATGTGAAGCAACATGGAAAATTAGGGAGATATTCGTAACAAATTACTGTACCTGTTCTTTCATCTTGTCCTGGAAGGTTGATGGCAACAAGTTTGGAAACAATTTCAGGAATACTGGCAGTAAAAACTCCATGAATGGAACTATAATAAAAACAGCAACAGGAACTAGCCTAAAAATGTCTGCTGTTGTTCGAGTGAGTTGTTGCCTTTCCCTCCTGGATAGAGTCTTCCCATCAGCAAGTTTTAACAATAGCCTTAAGCTTATCCTAACATCAGCCCAAAGTAGCTTCGTACCCAACCAGTAGTGTTGCAATGTTGATTTAAACTCATCCTTCCAGTGTTGAAACTTCTTTGCCCAATCTCCCCTCAATAAAGCCAAGGACTTAGTAAGAGATACTAAAGACTAGTTTTTCAGCATTAAAAACAAGAAACACAAAAACTTTACCTGTTCATAGAAGCAACAGCCCTAAAAGCTGGACCAATCCTTAAAAGCATAGCCCACATTTGCCTCAGTACAGATTCAGCATGCTTCTGTGATTCTTGCAGCTGCTTGGCCTTGGCTTTCGCTTTGGCTTTGACTGTGCTCAAACCTTCAACTGCCTGGTCACATTCCTCTGGTGAAGCTTCCCTTTTCTGCTTAATCTTTGGTTCTTCATTCTTATCATCACCACAATTAAATTCAGGCTGACCCGCTGCAGCAGTAGAAGAATAACGTACATATTCTTTTTTCCACCCGAATCCCAGGGGAAAAGGAACCCCTGGTTTTCTGATTTCATAACTCAATGTTGGAGCCTCAGAAAACCTATGCCAAATAATTCCTGCTGTCAATGTAGAGGGTGACACATCTTTGGTTAGATAATTTGAATCTTCTTTGGCCCTGTGATCTCCATTTGAAGATGAATAACTCACAACGCAGCTCCAGTTCCATGAATCAGGCACCGTAGATGGACTTCCATGCTCAAAACTCGGAGCCCTTCGGACCAAATTAGAGGTCCGATTAAGGGAATCAAAAAGATAACATTTTCTTCGCAATATTGCTCTTGAAGCCATTTTGAAAGACTTCTCAACCTTAGCATACAGCTAGGATAGCATAATTGAGCACGCTGTTGATGTATGACTACAGCCAGTTTGGACAACAGTGAACAATACACTGCATAGCAAGTTTATAATAAATTAAAGCATGCAAACTGGGGAAAAAAATCAGTTTAGAGAACAAGATAACTTCTCTAATTTACTGTTATGATGTTTTGGGCATTTGATTTTGTTTCAAAATCTTTTTAGTGTGTGTTCCACAATAGACAATTTCAGTACTATCAACTGCTTGTCCTCTCAACACTATCTTTTAGCTCAGATTTCTTCCGTATTTCAATGGACTTAATTTCATTGAGCTTGAAAATATTTCTTGCAGTTCATTATGCCTACAAAAACTATATCATACAAGTAGCTGTATAACAGTGCACGAAGGATCCAGTTCCAAATTTTCCAACTTTTTAGATTCATTTGCAAAGATTGATTTCCAGTTCATACGCAGTGTTATTGTGTCAAATATCTTGAATGCTCTATTGGACACTTATCTGTTTTTATTTCTAAATTCCATTCAAAAGTTCATGAACTTGTATTGTAAATACTAAATGACAACGGAACATGTAAATTACTTGCTTCTACTGATCATTTTTCAAAGGCAATGTTTCAATCCCAAACCTTTTATGTTGAATCGAATTTAAGTTCGTTTATTCTCCAATTTGACTTTGAGTTCCAAACCTTACACCTCATCTCATAAGAAAAAAGGAAACTAAAGATTAAATTTGGACATCAGTAATTTGATCTGCTGCAAATTGCAATAGATCACTGTTGCCAACGCTATTTCTCAGTGTTCAAATAATATATTTTTAAAAAATTTTGTGTTTTGAGTTTTGAATTCATCTTGAGTTTTGTGGTTTGAATGCCTATTTTGAGATGATTGAAAATGTGTTTTTTTTGATATTTTGAAAAATTATTTTCAAAAATCAAAAAATGAAACCCGTTCTCTTTCTTCCCCTCTCTCTTCTTATTTCCTCCCTTATTTCTCTCTTCTCTTCTCTAATCTCACTAACTCACTTCCCTGCCATCTTCTTCCCCAACAAACACAGAGAAACCGAAATGGGTCTCCAGAGAAACCTAATTCACCAACCCTGGGGACGAGAATTTACAAACAGGGAAGCTTTAGTGGTGATTCGAATCGAGATTTTGCGCCTTCTCGGGCTGACGAGACGGACAATTGGGCTGTTGGGAAGAAATCGATCATTAGTGATGGATTTGCTGGAAGAAGGATAGGAGATAGTGGAGGGTTTTTCTCTGATTCGCGAAATAGGGCTGATGAGTCCGACAATTGGGGTTCCAAAATGACCTATATACCCACTGAGCCTCAAAGATTTGAAAAAAGAGGTGGCTTTGGATTTTAATCCGATAACGGCGATGCTGATTCGGATAGTTGGGCTAGGAAAATGGAGGAGGGACGAAGAATGGGAGGGAGAGGTTGCATGAAGGATAGAGCTGAGAAGACTTGGAGGAAGTCTGAGTCTGTAAATTCTCGTCCCTAGAGGTTGTTATCTCACACAACCCTGACAATGGAACCTCTAGGTGTGTTGCTAAATATTTGCTCCACTTAATTTGTGGTGGTGGCTGTGATGGTGATTTTTATGGTGGCGGTGATGGTGGCTATGGTGATGTTATGGCGGCGACAGCGACGGAGGCTGTGGTGATGTTGTGGCGGTGACATCAACGGTGGTTTTTGTGGTGGTGTAGTGTAGATGGCAATGATGGTAGTTGCGGCGACGACGACAGTGTGGTGGTGCAGGTGGCGATGGTGGTAGGGGTGACATTAAACTAAAGATATCCAAAACGTGTTTTGAAAATTTTGACGGGATTATAACTGAACACTTTGTAAATTTTTAATTTGTTTTCTTTCGAAAATAGGAAAGAGTGTTGGAAAATTGAAAACAGAAAACGACTTGAAAACGGTAAAGTGAAGCAGCCTTATTTTCTTAACAGCAAGCAATCCAAGAAAGTTCCCTCTTCTGTTATCTTCACAAAAACAAGGATATGAAATTCACCTCCGTAGCAGAATTTTTGTCCTCTCTATTTAATTCTTTACCATTTTATTTTCTTATGACTAGTAGCTAACAATCACGAGCTTATGAAATATCAATTCACGACAGTGAAGAAAATATGATTAATACATATTGTTCAATTATTTCAATTGCTCGCACGATGAATCTAATTTAGATAATAAATTCATACTTACAATTGTACGATGCTAACATTAGAATCTAAAACAACGATGATATATTCATTGCACATAATATGTGCACATTTATTTGCATACAGATTACAGCGGACTATACATAAATGAGTACCTGAGAAGAGGAAGTGGAAGAGAGCGAGTCAATGAGTTTATTGCGGCAAATGATAGAAGAAAATCTTACTCTGTACTCTGTGTTCAAGATATTGATTCGAAGTCTGCTCTCTTTTCTATTCAAAAAGGATTTTGCTACTCAACCATAAGGATTGACATAGGGGGTGACATATGCATGTCACCCCCTATGTCAATCCTTATGGTACCATAGCATTACTCATTCAAAAATGTGGTGCGGAAAAAGGCAATATGTACAATTGATGTTTCATGTGTTTGTACGTTTGGGACAGTGTTTTTGACCCTCCTGATTTATTGCGATTATCTATGAGCCTAAATGCTCAGATGCATGGTAGGGGCCTTTTAATTTCTAGTCAATTCTTTTGACATCATTTTCTAAAATTTATTTTCTCATTTTTAACTATACTAGTAGTTGACACGTGCGTTGCACGAATTTTTTATTTGTTGTGTTTTTATTAGTG
>CAIGRS010140551.1:0-10706 GCA_903798395.1 Fraxinus floribunda
CCCAAAGTTGCACTACAACTACCGCATTATTGTTTGGGCATAATCATATGGGGGAAAGTTTGTTCTTGTGGATGACGAATGGAAATGGAGAGGGAACAAAACCACCCACACGACATCCATATACGAGTCTACCATACAAATTGGGAAATGCACTCGTTGTGGTACAATTGGTCATAACCAAATCACATGTTCCAACTCCATTGTAACACCACTCAAATACATAGGCTTGATGTCTGAAACTGGTTGAAGTTGTGTTTTACATGATCGAATGATGGCGTTGTACATTTTTAAATTATATTATCATTATCGCTTGCAAGTCGTGTATCAATAACTTCATAACAAAGTTCTCACATAGACAAATTATCTCATTACATTCCAACAGTTCAACTATCAGTCTCGATAGAATATTTATGTTCCTAACTTATCCATGGTTTTTTTTTGCATGTCACAATACTGACGATATACGTTCTGCAGTTATATTATCACCGACGTTTCATTACCGTTTGAAGACAGTAGTCATGTTTAAGTTCCCAAGTAAAATATTCCCATCACATAAGTTAAAGTGCCGGTCCCAGCAAAAGGTTCCTATCATTCTCGACAATTGGTTGAAAACTTGACTACAAATAAGATGCATAAGGGATATGCTGTTGCACAACATTCAGTACATACGTTACCATATGAATCCATGACAAAACTACAATAAATAATTATAGCCAATGACATGCGCAAATTTGCCACATCAATGGTCGTCGAGTTCAAAGGAGATGCATAAGCACATATATATACAATCACCAAAGCATGTTTATAATCAAAGTCTTGGAGAATTGTCCCTACTACTGCCATTTAGTACACAATCACCAAATAGTGTTTATCATAGTATTAAAAACTTCTTGGGCACTAAGTTTTGACTCTCTTTCTCTTCCCCTTGATGTACGTAGTCCAGGTAGATGTTGCAAGAAAGCGAATGCGTGTAGATCGCGATCTCTTTGTGTTAACTGCATTGTCTCCTTCAACAAGTATGGTGGCCAACATTGGTATGTCAGTAACATCGCCTACGCAAAAGTCGTATGGGCCGAATTACTTATCCAAAATGCCAAATAATAACCTAATAGCTTACTAAAATCTAATTATCTGCTCGACTACCTAAAATCAATATTATGAATCCTTCATTGGAAACTTACATTCAGGTTGGAACATGGCATTGAAAGTGGGAAACGTACTTTATCTATGGTATCATGCAACATTGTTGTACCATCTGTATTTAAATCGGGAGAAGACATTTAACATTAACTTCCAACCCAAGTCATGACATTGCTCCACTGGGAAATGTGAGTGTGCAAGCGCACTGACTCAAGAACTAGAAATTCCAAAATTCATCTGCGAAAATAAGAAACGGGAAGAAAGAAAAATGCTAGATGAACAAATTTAGGCTTCTAGAACCAATTATCGAGATAAGTGACTCAATTAACGAGAACGTCAATTTATCTCTACGAATGGTTCCATAACTATAACGTTTACATTTCATGAAGTAATAATGTTGCTAAGATAATGATATGTCATACATTTGAACCCCTAAAACCACATGTAGAAGTGAAGCTTAATAGAATTTGGCTTATGGAACCAACTGTAGAGATTAGTGAGTCAACCGTCGAGGATTTTAGAGCATAACTGTCGAGAACGACAATTCATCTCAACATATGATTTCATTGCTATCGGGATTCACATTTACATTTCACTTTCATATTGGAGGATGTATAATTTAAATTATACATTTAAATGTAAATTGGTCAAATGAAACAAAAAAAATGAAGAAAGCATGATCCTCACTTGTTCGATCCAAATAGAATGGTTATCAATGTCTCCGGATAATGACCACAACTCCAAATTTGAAGCACCGAGCCAATAATCAATCTCCTGGACATTATTTACATGAAACAAGAGTGAAAAACATAGTTATAAGAAGAAGAAGAAATTCATAGATAACTTAGATAAACCCTAAGATTCGCATTTTGTTAGAAATAGAAAAATAGACAAAAGAAACCGAAAAAATGAGGCATGTTGTACCAATCCAAGACAAAAAATACGAACAATAAAAAAGCAAACACTCCTAAATGTGAAGAATAAGAAGAGAAGAGAGCAAAAAAGTGCAAAAGGAAACTCATTATGGTCTTCGTTGGCAGTGAACTAATCAATGGTGGTCGTCGACGGCAGTGATTTTTGACTGTTCGAATGAGAAAGGGGTGCGTGAATTTAGGGTTAGATGAGTGTTTGAATGATAGAGATAGACCAATTGATTTGTATTTTTAGTTTTTGGTTTTTCACTTTACTTTTTTCTTTTCAAAATTTCGAAGTTGAGTTATTTGGATGTGACATTTTTTCAACTTTTTGTACCATTTTTTTTTTTGTAATCAAATCTCATTTAATGAAGGATAGTGTGTTTAAATTCTTTGAAGAGGCAAAAATGTCCAAAATGGACATTCTTGCAAATGTTCTTAAAAAGTGACATTTCTTGAAAATATAAAGCCAAAAAGTGACATGGAGCGCAAATTCCTCTATTTATTAATTATCGTGATGATAGAACTATGACAACACCTTCACTTACCAACTTATTGACGTATTAGTAACATTCTTCATCAACACGATATTATATAGTTGGCTCTCATCCTTGTTTCCATCCAATATGCAAAAAAAAGTTTATATTATCAACACTAAAGTGTGGATATATGAGAAACATATAATTTCAACTTTTAATCCTTATATATTTTTGCTTTTGATAATAATACTCTTAGTCATGAATGCACCATAATTGTCAATAATTTAGAATTAGACTATAACTCCAAAAATATATAATTATAATTTATACTCTATTTTTAGTATAATAAGAATGATGATGTATTAAATGTGTCGATAATATAATGGTATAAATAATTGCACCAAAAATGAAAATTAAGGATCAAAATTGCATTTGAAAGGTTATTAGAATCAATTAGCCATTTTGTGGAGTGGTTCAAATTCCTATCATTACACATTTTCTGTGGATCTCCTCTCCTATTTCTTTTTCTTTGTTCAAAACTTTTTGTGTTTTGGTTTGTAATTTCATTCTGTATTTAAACATTCGTATCACTATCATTATACGTGAAAATGTTTTGGATTTGATGGTTTATTTTGTTGTTTTAGTGATGATGTGTAGCTTGAGGTAGTACGGTAACAATTCAAGGAGCAAACTTGAAGGTGTAAATGTAGTTGTGACAGGAAAAATATTGGGACCATATTAGGAAAGAAATTGAGTTTAGAAAGTATATGTGATATATATGATTAGGTGGCATATACTGTGTTAGTTTCTCAAACTCATCTGTTTTCAAAGTATAATAGAGTTAATGCTGTAATACATGCACCAGTATATCATTTTATCCACATTTTGACCATTATTTTCATGCACTATAACACAGCTACACATATATATCAGTTGGAATAAAACAAGATTTCGATAATAATTCTACGATAAGTCAAAATTTGAAATATACCAAACAAGAAAACATGTGTGGTTCTACCAACGTATGAAATTTTACACGTTTGTAGAATGCTTAAAACCTGGATAACTTGTGGTTAGTGATATAGACCTAGTCCCGTCGGGATAATAAAAAAGATGGGATTCATCTTCCATTATACACTACTTAATTTAGCATCTTAAAGAAGATAGTTATACCCAACTGCCAGAAGTATAAGAACCACCAAAGCAGTAGGAGCTGCCCATATCCAATAGTTTGTCGCCTTTTTACGTTTGAGTGTAACTTTCTGAAGTGGATCTGGACCTTTTGGGCGCGTTCTATGCCTGACAATATTTTCTTTCCTATCCTTCTTCTTTGGTGGAACCAGAGTTTCAGTTTTTTCCTCCATGTTTTCTTGTTCAGCAACCTCTGCAACTACTTCAGTCGGTTCCTCAGAATTCTGAGCAGCAACAACAGTTCCAGCTTTCTTTTTCGCTCTCTTCTCACGCTCCTGCAATAAATAAATAGCGAGAACAGTGTAAGGACTTTTTTGGAATGGCTTTTGAAAAGCCAAAAGCTGCTTATGAGACTAAGAAGCTGCTTTGGATAATTTTTTGGAAGCGTTTTGTGTAATTAAAAGAGCTTTTAGAGGAAGCCTCATAAAGAGCTTTTAGAGGAAGCCTCGTAAAGCTCTTCTACCAAAAGCAAAAGCTATCCCAAACATGCTCTGACTAAGTCAGTCTAAAGCTAATAAGAAAAGTCAAACTGGAATTTGAAAACAATAGGAAAAAATGATTACCTTAAGCTTCTTTTCAGCTTCTTTCTGAGCTTTTATTGCTGCTTTTGCGGCTGCTTTCTCTGCCAACTTCTTCTTCCTTTCCATTGTAATTTTCTTCTTAGCTATCTCTTCCTCTCGCCTCATCTCCTTCAACTTTATCTCATCTAATTCCTTCATCATAGGAGGAGAATCCTTTTGCAGTTTTTCCATTCCAAGGACTCCTTCCCCTGTGTTTTCCCTGTCAATTTTCTCTATGGTACTTTCAATTTTGTTATTTGCTTCCTTCTGCTGTCTAGAATTCTTTTCTTTCTGAACTTTCTGCTCGGTAGCAGTATCATGTTGTGCACCCAGGGGAACTGTATCCTCCTTGCCAGTCTGTTTAACATTTGTTTTCACAACTGACTCACCTCCTGAAGGGGCTGATGCATCTAATGACACCAGTGGCTTTTCATCGGGAATCCTTATACGTCCATCCCTACCCAGCTGTCGAATGTCAAGTGATGGTAATATTCTTCTAACATAGTCATCCCTGAAGGCCTCATTACTGTTCCAGAGGGACATGAACTTCTCAACCTTGATAAAAAATAGAATAATTGTCAAAAAATTGAACGAAGCTATTGTAGTGATTCAGAACTCAACAGAGAAAATTATTCACCATACCTCCGTCTCTGTAATCTCCTTCAGGGCATCAACATCCTTCTTAGCAGCCAGTTCTTTGGCTTTGATCAACAGTGTACGATTTTGGTAATATGCCGAGTTCTGCAAGTGAAAGATTAAACTTTTACAGATTTTATTTATAAATTTTAGAAAACGTTGGATAACTTAAATTTCACATTATTCAAGAGGGAATAAAAACAAAGAACAATATCACAGAAGCAGTATGAAGGCAACAAGGTAAATTTTACAACTACAACAACTATCATAACTGAGTTATCACACGAACTCGCTCTCCCCACATGTCTTAATAGACTGAGAATAAATTCGGCACTAAAATTTCTAGTTCATATAGAAAATTAAACAAGGTGCAGATTGCTAAAATGAAAGAAGAAAGTTATTCTGCCATGGTAATACTTTATTAAATCGCTGTAGATAACTTGGCATAATTACATGATATATGACTCATGTCGTAGGTTGCACTTCAAATGAAAGTGTATTACTATTCGGGCCATTTGAATTTCTTTTTTTTAATCAAAACAGCAAATGAAGCAAGATAGCATCTAACTTAAGGACCTCCACAATCTAAGTGAAACTTAAGAGGACCTTAAAGACTTCAAGTCTCTTCCATTTTTACACATTTAGTGCCAGACTTGTGCCAAATCAATTGCTTTATATACAATTTGAAAGTATGACAATCAACAATAGAAACACAATTTCACTACTGTTGTAATGGTATTGTTATATGCTTTCAAACAATCCATATCAAGTCTTAAATACTTTAACTCAATTAAAATGATAGAACTATTATCATAATTAAATAAGAAAAAATACACACACTTTCATCGCGCTGTTTCCTCATTTCCTGAATGTTTGTAAAAGTTTTGTCCCGCTTCTCTGCAACTGCTGCCAACTCGTCCTGCAAAGCATTGATCTCTTTCTCTAGAGACTCCTTTTCTTCATCAAGTTGCTTAAGCTTCGCCTTAACCACTTGTTGTTCCTTCCAAACTCCATCGAGATCAACACCTATAAGCTACAATCATATATCTATGAGCCTACAGTCATTGTATTTACATGCTAAATAGCCAGCGAGTAATTCTGGAGAAGGAAAAAAAAATGCAAGGCACCAAATGATAGAGGTTTTTAATAAATAGCATCTTACCTTGACCTGGTCCTGAATGGCCTCTTTTTCACCCATTGAGTCCTGAATCTTTGCCCTCTCAGCAGCATTTGCAATGACCTTGCCCCGTGTCCCTTCAAGTTGTTTAATTTCTCTAAGGATTTGCTTCTCTTCATTTAGAGGAATACTTTCATGTTGAATGCGGTATTGCAAACTTTTGATCTAATTAATAAAAAACTGCTATTAGATTGAATATTAGCGACGTAAGACAAAAACACTTTCAGAGCAAAAAGAAAAGGTGCAATGCTTACAAGATTATTGAGCTCCTCCTCGGATGAACATATAGGAGAACTCCTCTCTCTATTACCACTATTAGCACCCCGCAATTTGCCAAGAGCCTGCAGCAGAGGTCCCTTTTCTTTTCTCTTCTCATCCATGATCATCCTAAACTGTTTGTTATCAACACCTAGAGACTTTAATTGAGCGATTACCTGGGCCCGGTTTGCCTTCACATTCTCTTCTATCATTTAGTGCTCATTTGAAAAGTTTCTATCATAAAAAACTAATCAAGTTCATTACAGTTATCTAAAAGATGAGCATGTAAAAATAATGTACGAAATATCACAGTAACAATGTAGGACCAAACACGATGAATGCAGGCTATATTAAATCAACATGAGTCACAGATTTTCTATAATTGAGCAAGGACAGACAGCAAAGTGCATGACTTACAAATATCCATTGGATGAAAGAAAAAGAAAATAATTGAAGGTCTACATTTAATCTAAGTCTTTATGTAAATGGGGAATAACCTCTTAGAGAAAAGGAAAGAAGTGGAATAAATAATAATGTAAATAATAATAGACTAATCGACAATGAACCACTTCAATTGTAGGTCTGACAACATTAAACAACAGCTACGGCTACCCCAATCATTACAGCTCAATTTCTCATGTAATTTCACAAATTTTGCAAACATTCACCTTTGGGTCTGATTGCATTTACATGGTTATCTTGTTTGTCAAATTGGACCCAGAATGCTGAATCAAAACAGTAACCCAACCATTCTTATTTAGCATCATTAAGAAAATCATTCTCAATTAATCTCGGATTTATGTAATTCAAGGATCATAAATACTGCAAACACATGGACATTATCGAACAATAGCTTTTCAAATATTTTAATAAAGTTCAGACTTGCCATTATGGACGGTTTAAGTTTGATCATGTTCCATATTACAATGAAAAGTTACACATAAATATAAAAAGAATGGTTTGCATGTTTTAAACATTATTACATAGAAGAATAGGTTTTTTGATAAGTACATAGAAGAATATGTTAAGTTACACTTTATCAGTTATCGCCTATTTATGAAAATTGTACACACTTCATCAAATACCAAGAAAAACAGACGCACAAAAAATTGAATCGTCCTTATAGGGAAAAGAATACTCTATATCTTACCCTTATTGCCTTTAACTTTTCAGTAATCTGAAATCGGGTCTGGCTCTTGTTCTTTATCTCTTTGTCGGCCAGATCGAATTTCATTTTCAGCTTCTGGTCTTCAAGTGAACGATACTTTACAATATAGAAAGAATGGATCTGTTGGGGTGCTGGCCAATCGTCAACGGCATCTGTGGGAATGTTGGCCTCAAAAACTTTATTCTCTTCCCCTTCGGCTTTTTCATCCATACCGTGAGAGCCAAATTTTATGGTCACGTTTCCATTTTCGACCGTGAAATTTTCTTCATTTTTGATTTCCATGGAAGCAGCCTCCGCACCCATTATTTTAAATGAATGCTACCACAAAAATAGCAAAATCTCAAACCTTGAACAAGAAGCAAAACATATTATCTCAGTTTATGAAATCATCCCTACATTAACAACAAAAATACTTTGATGAAGAATAACACCATATTAGATAACGAAATCAATTCAAATACACTGATTACTAAACTTCATTTCAGTGCAATCAACTTATCCATCAATGTCTATCTATTTACCAGTTAAAACCCATCAAACTTTCAACTTTTTCTAACTTTTATGAATAAATCTGTGAATCAACATGAATACACAGAAATGAACTCGTCAAAGATTGGAAATTTGGCAACACATAACAGATGCCATATCACAAAAATTCAAGATTAAACAAATCCTCAGAATTATATCATAAAAATAATTTTCTAGATATAAATGACACATGCAAATGCAGTATGCTCACAAAGAATAAAATACATGCATAAAAACCATTCTAAAATGCAAAGATTAAATCTTTAACAATAAAAAAGTCAACCTAATATTTTTTTTTCTATTACAAGAAATAATTAGAATGAAAGTACCTTAAAAGGATCGAGATCAGTACAGATCAAACAGGAAACAATGAATAAAGCAAATCGAAAGCATAAAAGAAAAGGGGAAAAAAAAAAAACTAGAAAAGAAACAGTGTAGAAAGAATGGAGAGAAAATTAAGGGGATGTGGATTAAAAAAAAAGGCAAAAATAACGGATAACTTACAAGAAACAGAAGCAGAGATTTGATGGAGACTCCTTTTGACAAGGCCGTCGAGAAACAGAGAGACCCCAGATCTCTTTGCTTCTTTACGAGATGCGGGGAGAGAGGGGGGGGTAGAGAGAGAAAGGAGGTTATTGAAACGCAATATATTTTATTAAAAAAAAAAAAGTTCAACCCCAACCTTGAGGGTCCCATCGATCCTGCTTTAGATCATTGTGGAGGAGGTAAATTGCAGGATGTGCCTTCCAAGAATCAGGATGGAGAGCTTATGAATAGGCCTATACTATTAATCCTATGGTAACTCTCGCTTGCAACAAAGTCAATTCCACCTTACGAGAAATCGAACTCTACACACTATCGCGTTGAGTCCTAACCGTCCCCCCCCTTTGCCACTGAGAGATTTGCCCCGGGGGCAACGTAATATATTTTTTATATAAATAAGTATATGGATATAGTCATATAGGCACCCCATTTGTCCTAAAATATATTTTGTTCTGTATTATTTTTCAATAAAATAATATTATCCATAAATCTAAAAAACTTCATTATTTTTTAATCACATCCTTCAAAAAAATTATTTCAAAACTCATTTTTTTTTTTACCCATAATGGAGCTCAAACAAGGCTTAAGAGTTATAATCAGAATAAAAATTAAACATGAAGGTTTTGGATTTAGCCTATGTTTGATAGAGATTAAAATTTGATTTAGTAGATTTTGATAAAAATTGATGGAGATTGAAAAATTACATATCTTATAAAATATGTAATTAAAATTAATTATTAACTTTAATTTAGATTTTAATCAGATCTTTTTGTAGATTCGTGAAGCCAAAAGGAAACGTAATTGGAATTCTTAAAATAAGAATAAAATTAAAAATTGGAAATTTTGTAGTAAATACTTTTATTATACTATATTGATTTAATTAATTATTGTAAAGTATATGAAGTTTTTGTATATATAGATAAAATTATTTCTTAATCTTACTAATATAAGAAAATTAAAATAAAATTCTACAGGGAAAGAAAATAAAAATTTTAGTATAAATCAATAAATAAAATAAATCATATGTAAACAAGAAACAAAAATAGAATAAATAAAATCAAACCTATTTTTAATAGGATTGTTTTCCGGAAAAAAATTTGTTCAATTTCATGCTTCCGCCTCATTTGTGGATGGAATATGGGCCCAAAGCCCTTATCAATTGGGAAAAATGCATGTGTCAGGGTTTAACTATTATGAAATCAAAAAACAGGCTCCAAAGTTTAGAATTTCAAAAATCAGATTTTTTTCATGATTTAATTATTTATATTTAACAATTATGTTAAATTAAATATTTAATGGTAATATAATATAATTACCTCACCCCACCCCCACCACTTCTCCGGCGACAGTTTCGACGATTGCTTCGGCTACTATTTCCCGCTGCACTTAATTTCGACAATGAATTTGGTGATCGTTCCGTCGCCACTTAATTCCGATGACTAGTCTGATTTCGACAATTGTTAAGGTCACAATTATATGCAATTTGGTCACATATATCTTATTAATTAGTTAAAAATTAATTTTCGTTCACAACTTATCAAATTAATTCGTCACAGATTATTTTCGAGGTCACAAATCAAAAAATTTATAGGTCACAATTAACTCCATTGGTCACTGATCAAAAAAAGTATAGGTCACAGATTTTTAGTTGGTCACAAGTTAAATTTTTTTTATAGATAACAGATATGACATATTTCCAAATGTGTTGGTCACAGATCATATTTTCAGTCATAGATTATCGACTTCTAAGGTCACGGATTAATAGTTAGCCATAGATAACCATATAGTTGGTCACATACACCCAAACACCCGTCCCCGATCACAATCCACCACCAATAATTGGTCACAGATCGACCAACTAGTTGATCGCAGACACTCGAATTTTAAGGTAGCCATAGAGAACCATATAGTTGGTCACATACACCCAACAGCCGTCCCCCGATCCCAATCCACCACCCCAATAATTGGTCACAAATCGATCAACTAATTGGTCACAGACACTCTCTGTCAACCCCGCCGCAATACCGCCACTACCACGGGCACAACAATAAAAAAAAAACGACAACAACCACCAACACCGAGAAAACCACCGCAAAATTACAACCAAAAAAT
>CAIGRS010140558.1:0-17251 GCA_903798395.1 Fraxinus floribunda
GAACGTTTTATACATGGAAAATATGAGAGATAAGGGAAAAATGGGGGAGAAGGGGGATGAAGATTTCGATAAATTAAAAGAGGAAGTGAGGTTGTCTACCACCTCCATGAGATTGTCTACCACCATGAGGCCATCTGCCCCCATGAGGTTGTCTACAACCCCCATGAGGTCGTCTATTACCTGCATGATGTTGTCTACCACCCCCATGAGGTTGTCTACCACCATGAGGTCGTCTACCCCCATGAGGTCGTCTACAACCTCCATGAGGTCGTCTACAACCTCCATGAGGTCGTCTGTGTCGTCTACCACCTTCACGAGGTCGTCTATCCCCATGAGGTTGTCTACCACCATGAGGCCGTCTACCCCCATGAGATTGTCTATTACTCCCACAAGGCCCTCTACGTTCACTTAGATTGCCTACCACCTTGAGGTCAATACACTTAACCATACAAATGGCAATGAGTAGGACGAAAACCACCCACGGCGAATGTGGACACAACCAACCGCTTGACGAGTGTGGGTTACCACGCTAGAATGTGGGGAAAGTAGAAAGGACTACGTGGAACACGTGGCACCATTAACTATCGAACACGTGCATTGCAACATGTGCCTATAAATACCTCCAAGGTGAGAAATGTAGGCTCTCTTGAAACCCAAATTGCTTACACACGCATTATACTATCAACTTATTTCTCTAAACCGATGACTGATTCTCACGCCGGAGGTACAACGGGGGAGAAAGCCCCGACCTCATTTTGCAGGTGGTAATCGTCTATTGGAGTAGCCGGAGCACCGTACTAGACGAGGTTAACTCGAAAACCTTTCAATAATATTTCTTCTAACAAGAGATATTTTGGTTGTTTCATAACAAAGTTCTTTGAAAATAAATCAGAACATTAAAATCCATCGTAAAGAAATACTATAAAGTGCTTAGAAGTATTGGAACTCATGAACCCAAAAAATTCCATGCATTCAAATCCATTGATTCCATATTTATAAGTGACACAAAAGATATAAACAAAGATTTTTGAATTCTGGCCTAAATCATCTTTATTTGAGATAGAAATTGTTGAAAATTAGAAATCATAATTATATCTCATCAAGAGCAATCAATTCGCAAAAAGAAAAATAAACACTAAAAAAATACGCAAAATTTATAGGGGTTTCAGGTTCGCCTCAATGTGAAACTACGTCATCTCCTATCCAAACAATAATTCATTATAATGAAAAAAGTTTACAAGAGATGAATCTCAAACATATCTTCGCTAACCACTATTTCTCTCTTTTATGATGGTTTGAGTAGCTCATAAAGTGGCAATAATTAGGCTCCTTAACTTAATAATTTCCTATTTAGAGACTAATCTACCCATCAATAACTCATCTACAATGGCAATAACTCCTCAAAAGAGAAGTCTAACCCAAAATGTGCATACGACTTCAATTTCTTAATTGGAACAATCTTCATCACTTATCAGCCGAATTCTGACTCCCTTGAATCTTCTCAAGTATTAAGATTCTCAAGTGGGAGATTGTTAAATTTTGGAATCTAATTATTATCGTTGTACGGAGTTAGTACCATAAGAAAGAGACATTATTAGAATTTTGAATTACCATAAAAGAGAGAGAGGTTAGAGAAAACATGATATGTGATTTTTATCTTGTAAACTTTTTATTATTATTATCATTATTATTGTAATAATTGCTGCAATAGCGAAATATGACATAGTCGTTCATTGAGATGAATTTTTATTACTATTTTATTGCTCTTAATGATAGAAATAAAAATTTTAATTTTCAACATAGACAAATGTTGGGTTGGGAACTTGGGAGAGGTGGAGGTTGCATGGGCAGTGGGAAACCAATAGACCATAATGCAACACTAGCGAATATTTTTAGACTTTTTTCCGCCTATATTCTCAAAAGTTAAAGTGGCCTCGTGCATTCTTGCACCATGGTTGAGAATTAAGTCCTTCTTTGGCCCCTAGTTTGGAGAATTTATAAATTTTAGGAAAGTGATTGATGGGAGAATTTGTGATTGAAAAATAATGAAATTTTTTATATTTGTGTTTAATTTTATTTTATTTGAACAATATGTAGTTGAAATTAGGACTGGACTTGAAAATCACAACCCGTAAACCGACCCGACTCAAAACGGGTCAGCTCGGTTCGGTTTAGATATAAATTCGGGTCGGATTAGGTAAAATAAATTTAAAATAATCGTGGGTCAGGTCGAATTTGACCCAAAACCGACCAAACCCAATGAAACCCTATTATTTAGGAAAAGGAAATTGTAAAAAATCAGGGGTTTAAAAATTGATTTTAAAAAATCAGGTTTAAAGTTTAATTATTCAAAAATCAGGTATTTTTTTTTACATATAAAACTCTAAGGGTCCGTTTGATAGCCTAGAAAATTGGTGGAAAAGGAAAATATTTTCTAACTTTAGCCAAATTGCTGCAATAGCGAAATATGACAGTCTTTCATTGAGATGAATTTTTATTACTATTTTATTGCTCTTAATGATACAAATAAAATTTTTAATTTTCAACATAGACAAATGTTGGGTTGGGAACTTGGGAGAGGTGGAGGTTGCATGGGTAGTTGGAAACTAATAGACCATAATGCAACACTAGCGAATATTTTTAGACTTTTTTCTGTCTGTATTCTCAAAAGTTCGAGTGGCCTCGTGCATTCTTGCACCATGGTTGAGAATTAAGTCCTTCTTTGGCCCCTAGTTTGGAGAATTTATAAATTTTAGGAAAGTGATTGATGGGAGAATCTGTGATTGAAAAATAATGAAATTTTTTATATTTGTGTTTAATTTTATTTTATTTTATTTGAAAAATGTGTGATTGAAATGAGGACTGGACTTGAAAATCACAACCCGTAAAACCAACCCGACTCGAAACGGGTCGCTTGGTTCGGTTTAGGTATAAATTCGGGTTGGATTGGGTAAAATAAATTTAAAATAATCGTGGGTCAGGTCGGATTTGACCCAAAACCGACCCAACCCAATGAAACCCTATTATTTAGGGAAAGGAAATTGTTAAAAATCAGGAAAAATTGATTTTAAAAATCAGGTTTAAAGTTTAATTATTAAAAAATTAGATTTTTTTTTTTTACATATAAAACTCTAAGGGTCCGTTTGATAGCTTAGAAAATGGGTGGAAAAGGAAAATATTTTCTAATTTTAGTCAATTAAGGGTGTTTGATAGCACAAATTTTCCTGACAAAATGTTTTCCACTTTTTTTTAGGTACAATTCTTTGATGCACAAAAGTTTGATTTGTTTTCCCACCTATTTGGTGGGAAAACATTTTCCACCTTTTTTTTTTGTTTTTTGTTTTGCAATGGGAACAAATTCTAGATACAATGGTAAAAAAAATTTTCACTTTTATTAACAACTCCATGCAAAACAAAGTCAAACGAATGATATTCGGTATGGTAAATTTTTTTTTCACATTTTTTTTTTCAAATTAGAACAAATTTTAGACCCAATGGTAGAATAAATTATCACTTTAATAGACAAATTTCATAAAAAACAAAGCCAAATGGATACCAAATTTTCAATATTTTCCATGAAAAATTATACCAATCAAACACAATTAATTACAATTCCCAGTAAAACATTTTCTAGAGAAATCAATTTCCTGTAAAACATTTTCTTTCCACCCATTTTCCACCCTTGCAATCAAACGGACCCTAAATTTATCCAAACTCTAAATCAATTTCTCTCAACTCTCTCTCTCTCTCTCTCTCCACCGCCTCCAACCTCCATCTCCCTCCCTCCCCCCCTCCCCCCCCCCCCCCCCCCCCCCCCCCCCCCCCCCCCCCCCCCNCATGACCTCATTCCGAAAAGCTTGCGACAATTCCCATTAAACTCACCACTTCATCGTGATGTATGATGGATTTTGAACGTTTGAATTCGTTTGCTAAGTCAAAACAGCACTTAATATTTCTTAATTCATTATTTTCAATATTTATTTATCGTGGTAATTATATAAAATCAGGTCTTTAAAGATTGGTTTTTAAAAATCAGGTCTAAAGTTTATTTAGTAAAAAATCAGGAACTATATTAAAATCCTAAACCTAATTTATCTGTGTGTGTGTGTGAAGACTCAATTCGTGTAATGACGTTGGAGTGAAACATGATGTCCTTCTTTCATTTTTGTTTTAGTTCATAAATCAAAATTTGTAAATATTTCCAGTAAATAGCTCAAATGTTAACACTGGTGATTCATGATGAGGATTGAGTTTTGGATGTTAAATATTTGGGCCATGGTTGAAGGGTATGCTTTAATTACACTTTTTAGTGCGGATTAAAAACCATGGTAATGATTCTATTAATCGTTTCTGTATGTTTTCTTCTGCTGATATCATGATAGGGAGTAGCTGGATTCAGTGTTCATAAGATCTGTTAGAATAATTATATGTCACAGATGTTAACATCGAGGAGGAGATGCGTAGGAAGCAGACTCAACACCAGGAGGCATATGATGAGGACGATGATATGCATGGCGGAGCCCACAGGGTGCAATGTGCTCAACAATGATGAGCCATCCAAGAATAATTGTGTTAGTAGGCTTTGTGTTTGATGACGCTTTTGTTGTTTGATAAAGTCCCTTAATTTTATAAACAATGAGATTATTGATTCTATGCCTATGAAAATTGATTTAGTTTATGTACTTCTGGTATTGTACTTCATGCCATATGGCGTTTTGCTTAAAATGATAAGTTTGGTTTTAGCTAAAAAAAATTCTGGAATTATTATCAGCGAAATTTTATACTGAAACTGGGTAGCAGGGAGAGACCTTCTACCATTCTACTATTTGTTCCTTGTTATCATCCAGAATGAAGGTTCAGCATTGTTTATTCAATATGGAATCAAATATAGGCTGCGTAATTTTCTCTTTTTCATTTTCTTCTTTTTTCTTTCCTGACAGAATGTATGTGACCAACTATTTGGTCGATCTGTGACCTGTGACCAAGTATTGGTAGGGTGCTGGGATTGGGGGACAGGTGTTTGGGCGTCTGTGACCAACTATTAAACCGTGACCTTAAAATTTGATAATCTGTGACCAACTAATTTGGAAATACGTGACTTTTGTTATCTATAATTTTTTTTAACTTATGACCAATTCAAAATATGTGACCTATAGTTTTGTTTATTAGTGACCATTAAAGTCAATCATGACTCATAAATATGATCCGTGACCAACAAATTTAGAAATATGTGACCTCTGTTATCTAAATTTTTTTTTAAACTTGTGACCAAATTAAAAATATGTGACCTATACTTTTTATACTTTTTTTTTTAATCAATAAAAGGCAGAAATCTGTGACCGACAAATTTTAAAAATTTGTGACCTATATTCGTTGGAATCGGATTGGTTGCTGAAATTAAGTGGCCCCGAAGTAGACGTCGTCACCAGAAAGTCACCGGAACAGTCACCGACCGTCGGAGCAATGGGGTGGGGGTGGGGGTGGAGGTGGAGGTGGTGGAAGTGGGGTGAGTTAATTATATTATATTAGAATTAAATATTTAATAATAAATTGATTTAATAATTTATTATTTAAAAAAAAAACCTCATTTTTGAATTTTTAAACTATAAATACTAGAGCAGTGGTGGTGGTGGTGACGATGGTGGATGTAAGGTGTGATGGAGTGAGTGGGTCAATTATATTATATTACAGTTAAATATTTAATTTAATAGATTAATTGTAAAATATAATTAATTAATTAATGGAAAATCTGATTTTTGCAATTTTAAAATTTGGGACTTGATTTTTGATTTTGGAATAAATAAAGCCTGAGTTATGAATTTTTCCAACCAATGAATGCACTCTTGTTGGAGGCTGCTCTAAGTCGTCCGATGAGGGCAAGGTTCTTGAGGGTTTGAAAGGCTTTTGAGGTAACCAAAGAGGTGACTCTGTAGGCTGAAAAAGGAACAAATGGCCTTATAAAAGAGATTCTTCCATCTGGCTTAGTTGATTATTCAACGAGGCTCATCTTTGCAAATGCAGTGCATTTCAAAGGAGGCTGGAAACATAGAAGACGACAACTTTTTCCTCCTAAACGGGAGCTTGGTGCAAGTATTTTTCATGACCAGCAACAAGAAGCAATACATATGTGCTTTTAGAGGGTTCAAAGTTTTAGGAAATGAGGAAGGCATAGAAGCTGCAGTTGCTACTGCTGGTCTTGTATCAGAAAAGTGTTTACCAATGAAGTGGGATTTTGTGGCTGACCATCCATTTCTATTTGTTGTAAGAGAAGATTTTGTGGCTGACCATCCACTCCCACCCTAGATGCTGAATCCATTGGCTTCAATATTTCGAGTCAGTAAATTAATATCAAAGAAAGCTAAGGGTTTATAGTTTAAGAATTCTCCAATCACATGTTCAATTAATTAATTAATTATAAATAGTTGAGTAAGCATTTGTTGGTGTTTATATTGTATAGCAGTATGTAGCAGTGTCTTTAATGCCTTTTTTATTTTTGTTCTCGTCCTCTTCTCTCATCTCCTCCATTAATTCGTTANTTCTCCAATCACATGTTCAATCAATTAATTAATTATAAATAGTTGAGTAAGCATTTGTTGGTGTTTATATTGTATAGCAGTATGTAGCAGTGTCTTTAATGCCTTTTTTATTTTTGTTCTCGTCCTCTTCTCTCATCTCCTCCATTAATTCGTTAGAACTTTTATAATTAAAAAAGAGATCGACCGACCCGACCCGATTCGGGTCAATTTTGGACCAAACCCGACCCGACCCATTGCCCACCCCTAGTTGAAATTATAAGAAAAAGAAAATTTTAAATGGGGCTAAACAAGGGCTTAGCGTTGATTTAGAAGTTCAGCTTACATGAATGGATAACAAAAAAAAAATTCAAACTTTCAATTATTTGTCTTGTGTACATTTTTTTTTCCAGTATTTGTCATGTGTACATATTATGTATAATAAGATAATTTAGGTTAAATTTTGAAGTCCAATATACTGGAAAATGACATGACGTATAAATTGTTTTATGGTTCTATAGAAAACATGTAAGATATCAGTAAATAACTAGTATATGAATACTTTTGCGTATGTATAGGTGAAAGCCAGCCGTCTCTAAGTATGCAAATGAAGATCGAATATTAACAACACATGTTCTATAATTTTTCCTTGGGGAAAAGCCAAGCATTGATCATGTTTATTGCGTTAGTCCATATTAAATATGGGCATCGACCACACATACATGCAGTTACGCGTGTTTCTCTATGTAACTTGGAATAATGCTAAGTAAAACCATATGTATTGAACATCAATTTAGGTAGTAACGAGATCCAGCCTTTCATTATTATTAAACTTGTAATATTTCTTAATTCATGAGATAATAAAGTAACAAACACAAGTGTCACCAAAATTGATCCAAAGACAAAGGAAAAACCTTGCATTGCCCAATGAGTTTTTTCAAATTTCAATACAAATTTTTGTACAATCAATGGCTCCCCAACACATGGGACAAGTTCATTTGCGTTCCTGTTTGGCTTGCAATTTGACCCCCATTTTGGATCAATTATAAATTTTGAAATAGTGTTTGATGAGAGAACGTGTAGTGGTGGCAACGACTCGAGTCGGCTCGACCCATCTACCCATGAGTTCGGCTCGTGTTCAAGGGTCGAGCTCGGCTCGGTCCATGAGCTCGTAACCTAACGAACGAGCAGAGCCGAGCCCATGAGTTTTTTTTAATTTTTTTTTATATTTTATTTTTTTTACGAGCTCAGGAGCCGAGCTCGTGAACTTCAAGCTCGTGGCACACGAGCCGTTCGCGAGCTCGATCAGTCGAGCCGAGCCGACCCTTTGCTCGGCTCGCGCTGGCGAACCTACTCGCCTCGGCTCAAGCTTGTCCCGAAACGAGCTCAAGTCTTCCATGGACCGAGCTTTGACGAGCCAACAAGCTACTCGGCCCTTTTGCTACCCCTAAGAATGTGTGGTTGAAAAATGAAAAAAATTAAATTTGTATATAATATTATTTTATTTGCAAAATGTGTAATTAAAATTAAGCGAGAAAAATTTAAAAAAAAATTAATTTAGCCCCTGTGCACATTTTGGGAGTAAGAATGTATTTTTACTGTTGATTTGATGAGAAATATGTGATTGAAAAAGAATGAAAAGTTATTAATGTAATGAAAAATATTATTTTATTTTAAGTAAGAATGTATTTTTACTGTTGACGTGATGATGAATATATAGTTAAAAAAGAAATAAAAATTATTGATGTGAAGAAAAATATTATTTTATTAAAAAGTATGTGATTGAAAATAAATAAAAGAATGAAAATGAAAAAAATTATGTGGCTCAAACATCCCTTAAATCTTTTTAATAAAAAATAAAGTCACGTCAAGTTTTTGCCTCTTGGCTTGGATTTTTAAATACGACGACGGTTACAAAATGGGCGTGCTGAAAAAAATTGCGATCATCCTCCCCCAACCCTAGAACAAAATCGAGTTTAGAGCTCAAACAATTGGAAGCTCAATCGTCGCGATTCTATATATACAGTCTCAATTCTCAACTTTGACGGAGCTTTGACCCCACGACAAGGTGGAGGAAGAGTTCGATTTTCAGACAACCGGTGGGCTGGTTCTGTTTTATGAAGTCGATTTTTCAGGTAGCTCTTGAAGTTTGTTGAAAAAGAGGAGGAAAAATTTGTTTGATGAGTTGTTGAAGATGATTTCTGACATGGGTTTTGAGCCACTTGGTCAATCTTCTGGTAAGGAATCCTCCACACGCTGTTTGATTTACGAAATAGTTTTTTTATTGAAATAACAATATGGTCTACATTTCTGTTAAATAGTTACGTTGGAAGAACTATAGGGTCCACTCTGTTCTTTAAAATCTTAGACGAGGGTTTTGCCTCAATGATATGAACCATCGTCGTGGTCATACTTCTAATAGTGATTTGCTGGGTACTTAATGAGGTGATTTTTGTTTATTCATTTTTCCATTTGGAATGCAACGCCATCTAATAATTGGGGATGGTGATTTATATGACAACGATGAAAATATTTCAAGATTAATGGAATTTCTTGTGCACATTATTATTAAATTTTAGATTAACGAAATATTATGCCTTTTTTGCTTATCACTAATTTGAGCAGCTTCATCAGTTTTGTTCAAACTAAACTCCTTTCTTTCCTTGGCTTAATCACTTGTTTTTCACATTTTGTAATATTCTTTTGTATGTTACTTTCTAGTTGCCGGGGAAACTGAAAATCAATCAGAGGAGATTGGGAAGGTACTATGTTCAGATGTTGGGGCTGCTGAAGTTGATCATAATTGTAATACTGCTAGTTTTCTGTCTCCTCTGGACACCAAGGATTGTGCTAACAAAAATACGTCGGGATTTGATGATGATCGGCTCGTTAACTCAAGAAATCAAGAACAAACTGCTGATATTAGACTCGATAAGCTTAAACCTGGAAGTCTCCTTCCCAGTGTGAAATGCAGTTCTAGCCCTGAAGCCACTTCATATGTGAAGGACCACGAAAACTGTGGCTTTCTGAAGTCTCCTTACAATGTATTGTAATCTTGATATTGAGACCTTTTTAGGGAAGTGCTTCTTAAGGCTTGCTTATCTCTTTTCGAATGCATGCAGGACGAGACAATTAGTATGGTGTCAGATGTTGACGAAAGCATGATCAAAAGATCAACTTCTTCTTCTATTGCAGATGATGATGGTTTGTTTTTCTGACATTCTATTCTTTCTTGCTCTTATTTATTTATTTTTTCTCGGTTTTGGGAACTTGAACGGGAGTTCAAGTAATCTGGAATTACGTAGTTCAATGCACGAAGTTCTTATGATGAGAATTGCATTGTTTCAGCTTCTTCCGATGGACCATCATCTGCTAACTTCTTCATTGGCTGTAATATGGTAAGCGACTTTGCTATTTTAATTTTTTTCGTTAAGATTATTCATGTCTAAAGAAGTAATAAACTCATCATTTTCCTGCCTTTCCTTTTCTTTCTTTGGAATATAATCAAAATGCCTTGGATGATTATATAGACTAGTGATAGTAAATTTACCCCTGAAACTGTCTTCAAATTAGTTAAGTCTAACCTAGACTGACCAATCTAGGACGTCGTAATCCCAGTTGACATCTCAGAATTGGCGTTGTTAAGAAATGACATTTTTCAGTCTCAGTTTGACGTCAGTATTGCTTTGCCGTGATACAAATAATTATTTAAACTAAATTAAGATTGATAATTTAACTTTTTATGCGACCTCCATCTTAATGAACCACTCAATGAAATATAGTTTTTTGTTATATATTGACTTGGATCAGGAAATAACTAAACGAGTTGTAGTTCTAGAACTGGGATTCTCAAGTGACTAGGAGTCATAGAACTAGGAAAAGCCATAAATAAAAATCCTAATGTACAAAACTAAAAACTACTTAATAATTATAACCTGTTCAACTCTCTTCTAGCTGTCTCTCCTGCAATCTGGGTGCAATTGCTTGTTTTGCATCCTGATTTCAAATTGGTTCTCTGGATTGATTGACATGAAGTAGCTTAAGTTATGGGGTTTCAGTTTGTACCAATCCAATTTTTATTTGCCAAATAAAAAAATTGCTTGGATCAAGAAATGGTTGAAAATGGAAATATTTCTTCTTTGGAAGTTGCCGCTTCCCTGCACTATTGTTTTCAGGTGATGCTGTACAAGCTTCACGTCATGTTAGAGAGTTAAATGACATTGAGATATTATCATTCAAAGGTCCATGACTTTGCTAGATAGAGTTTATAAAATTGCTCAGTGTTAACTGAGCTGTTCAAATACCGATAAAAATATGTCATGCGCACAGTGCTTGCTATTTAACTGTGTTCTTTGATTTTCAATTGGCAGGATGATGACAGAATGGAAATTGATATCTATGCTGATTATATCAATTATCGTGGTGTACATTATGTGGATTCCACGGTGACATTTTCGAGAAGTTCTGTAATAGTTAAAAGCAAAACTATCAATGGGAATCCAGGGACTTTTCATATTCAGTTGGAAATTGAGGATATCGTCAAAATAGAGTCTCAGTGGTCAGCTCGTGTGAGTTACTGTTTGCTACCATTCTGCATGTATGTTTTCGAATGTTTTTATGTAAATGAGACTAAAATTAATGTTATAACTTATGACATTTGTTCAGTATGAGTTGGGCTTAATAAGTGTCCACTTCGTCTCGAACAGCGCAGTAGGAGGCGAGACTGTTGACAATACTTCAGGTTAGCTATATGCAGAAGACTACCGTGTACCTTTCTTTAGTGTCCTGTGATTATATGTTTGTTTCATTTTTGCACTATTTGTAGTTTTTGGGTGCCTTATTTGGGTAAAAATTGAAGATTTTCTGAGTGGCGTCCTATGACATACAAGAATTTCTGTTACTGTTTGTATCAGGTCCAACCTTTTCACATACTAGCCATCAGAAATATCCCCCTCTCTGTCTATCTATCCGGTGTTGTGGTTTTGCATTTTATGGAGTACTAATTAATGAATATTTTTGTGCAGTGCGTCTTGTTGTATCATCTCCAACAAAAGACATTCCTAATATTGTAAATTAAATTTTAAGATTAAGCCCTGTTTGTCTCTCATTCTTTCAAAACTCTTTTTTCTACATATTCATTTTCAATCACACATTCACACAAAATATTCTACATGTAAACCTAAAACTTTTCCTACTTTTTAATCGCACATTCTCAAAAAAATCACTATTTAAAACAACGTTTTTCCAAAAAAATGGCCACAGGGGCTAAACTATTGTGTATTGATGAAATTTCCATTAGCAGTTTTTCTGTGGTTCCTTTCTAAGATATAAACCTGCTGCATACCTTCTAAACTATGCCCCCTGTTTGAGCCCCATATTGGTAAGAAAATGTGTTTTGGAATAGTGATTTCTTGGAGAATGTGTGGTTAAAAAAGAAGGAAAAGTTTTCGGTTTACGTGTAAAATTATTTTATGGGAGAATGTGTGGTTGTAAATGAGTTTTTGAAAAAATATCGGCCAAACATAGGCTGTATTTATTAGGAATGTGCATATTCGGGTGTTGGAGTATATACTTGAATAGAAAAAGAAAAACAGAGACAAAATTAGTCTTGAAAAATGCAATGAAGGTAATAAAAAGGACCTAGACACATCTGTTCGCTATTCACACGAACAGTGAACAAGGCCTCCACGAATGTATTTCAAAGATATTTATTTGTGTATTGAGTCAATTAATTGAGGTATTCAAGTCTTCTGGTTTTAAATCTCACATATTTTTACTGGATTCTCATATAGTCTTAAGCATGACTTTTAGCACGATATACATGTATTATGCTGTAATTAGTGTCTATTGCATCTATAGTGCGGATTAGGAAAACATATAATCCTAATAAGATCAGATAATCTATAGGATAAGCATGGCATAAATGTCAACAATCATCTGTTAGCTGTTGCAAAATGGATAAAGTGCTAAATTTCAGAAAAAGAAGATGAATAATTACACCTTTCCTGAAGGAAAAGATTAGGTTCATTTGGAACACTAATTGGATTAATTATGCAAAGTTTGTACTTGCTTTACTTTCTTTTTTGGGAGGTCATGGCATGGTCCCCATCTCTACTTTCTACTACTATTTGTTATAAATAAAAAATACTCCACCTGGGTGGTTTTACTTTATAATACCAATAAAAAAGGATTCTCTTTTCTGTAACTGGAATAATTAATGCCCCCCACTCCCAGTTTTCTGTTTTTCTTTATTATTCGAAGAAAGCTTTACAATGTTGTAAAATACAACAGAGGAAGCACTATAACATACTTTCTTGTTTTCTTTGGTGAAGCTTGTGCTTCTTTTATCAGTTATCTCTTCTTGAATATGATCTATTCACAATTAAGAATCTTAGTTGATTCATCAAGTTTACAAATTAGTACCAAGATCTATTATCTCTGCAATTGACTTAGTATGGATGATTATATATTGCTTCCACTTTTGTGATAAAGATCACTCCTTTTACTTTCTTGTATTTATGGTATCAGGAATTCAGGAGTTGTATTTTCCAGCAGTTGACTCTAACTGGTATGAAAAACAAGAAGCAATTGAATCTCTGAATATGAGATATAAGGAACTATGGAAAGTCCGGCTTGAGTGAGTCTAAACTGACCTTTGTGTTTTTATGCGAATGCTCTCTTTTTGCAAATAACTTGTGATACTCGGAGTGGGTTGCTTGTATAATTGTTTATATTTGGCAATATTATGGTTTTTGAAGTTAAATAAAGCTTGTCTGTAGATTTCATTTGTTTTATGTATGGTTCTACCTTGTTGCCCGAACCGTGTTATGGGTGTGTATCTGAGTATCAGAATTGTAAGCTGTCAAATTTTAGGACCTAAGGACTTGGTCAAAAGTGTTTTTGACTTTGGATATTGTCTGTGAATAAGTTATTCACAGAATAAGTAGGCTAACATTGGAATACTCAAGACATTCTACATAAATTTGACATATAAAGAAAACTATTGCAATTCATGTTTAATGTATATGATAAATGATATAAGGTGTTAATAAAGGATTTTTTAGTTCATTTGTTGGTATATTATAGCTTATTGCTTTGGTTTGTCGTTGCTGAAGGTTTGAGTACCAGGACCATGTTGTGTCTTGTGTTGTGACACACGGGTACAAACATGATAAACTGTGTTGTGAATGAACATTTTTTGTTTTGCACTTACCATCCATTTGTTATTGGTAGCATCAAAATTCTAGGAAATACGTTTGATGAGAGCAATATTTGTTGTCCTTAATCTCTATGTAGAAGTCTTGTGTGGAACCTTTTAGCAACCAATTTTTCTACAAAACTACTGAATTTCTCCTTTTAATCTTCTTCAATCAAACATACAATGGAAAATTATATTCAACTTCTATTGTGTTACCTTTCTCAAATATTTTTCATAGTTATACAAAACCATCACGTGACAAACATTTCCATATTGAATACATAACTCAAATAATTACCGGAATAGACTTTCTGTATCACATCTCTTTTTCTTTTCTTTCCCATTTTGTTTGCATTCTCAAAGAATCCAAGCTTAATACTGCTTGAGAAACGGTGTGTATATTGTAAAAATATTGCGCCAACCACCGAGTACTCATTCTGCGTCACTGACTCTTGATTTTATGGATGATGTCATCAATGTGAAGTATATGGTAGAGAGTCTTCAATTCTACATAAAACAACAGTTGGTCTCTAACAGGTTATTTTGTTGAGACCTTCCATATTTTAGTTTGATTTGACCGACTTTGTGTCTCTTACTTTGAAAACTCTGGAAGATAATTCTATGTACCATTTGCATATAGTTCTTGATGATCTTTATTAGAAGAAAATGTAATTTGTATGGATTGTGATGCTGTAACTGGTCTTCGTTTTCTGTGTCCAAAGTATTGAAAGAGATGATTGTACAGAAGCCACACATGAAGGGAAAGCCATGCAGCAGTCAAGAAGCTATTTCCCCAAGTGAGTGAGCGAGTACCTTGAATTATTTTTAAAAATTCAGTTATTTCTTCTGGCATGTACTTCTAGTTTGTCTGCCAGCTGTACTAGGTCCCTTGGAATTTTACTCCCTTGATCCCTCTTTATTTGTCACACTAAGCAAAATCAATGAAAAGATGCACTTTATATTCTACACCTTGCCAACATTATGTTTAATTTAAAAGCACTGGTCAACTTATAATACATATTCTGAAGTGAGTTTTAACGTGTTGTCATCATTGTTTTTTACTCTTTCGCATCAATTAATGAATTGGCATCTCTGTAATCTAAATTCAATTGTGCTATTATTTTAGCAATTGACATTCTTTATGGAGACAAACCTAACTTAAAAGTATGCAACATATAAAAAGGGGCCAAGAGGGGTACATTCTTTTTATTAGTGAGTGGGATTCATTAACCCGCAAAGCCACCATCATCAAAATAAGTAAACAGTAAGGGTGTGTTTGATACCACCCTTTTTCCATGGATGTTTAATGCTGTTTGATGATCAAACTGAAAAAGTTTTCCCTCCACTCGCCATTTTCTACGCGTGGAGGGAAATGATTTTCCCATCTTTTAGGTGGAAAAATCGATTCTGCCTTTTTTTTTTGGGACAATAGAAACCAATTTCATAACCAATTGTAAAAAAAAAAAAATTCACTTTAATGGACAATTTCCATATAAAACAAAGCCAAACAAATACTAAACTTAGATGAAAAAAATGATTTTTTAGGAAAATTTAATTTTTTTCGTTTTTTTTTTGACTTTTGGCATTGGAAACAAATTTTATAACCAATTGTGGAAAAAATTATCACTTTAATGGACAATGTCCATGTAAAATAAAGCCAAACGAACACAAAAAGATCCAAAATTTTAAAATTTTTCTGGTGAAAAATTATACCAATCAAACACATTTAACTACCATTTTCATGGAAAACAAGTTCAAGGCAATTATTTTCTCTGGAATTCATTTTCTTTCCACCCTTGCAATCAAACGGACCCTAAGAGAAGGAAGAATGGAAAAATATACATGTAAAAACAAGTTTGCAGCACACTGAAAATGGAAACGAAAAAGGATAAAAGATTTGTAGAAAGAAATGTGATGACAACAAACAACTGTATCCATAATGATAACCAGTACTAGTAGACTGCTCTAAGGAAGTTAACTACTGAAACTATGCCCCCCAAAACCAAAAGAAATACTTGTCCTATCTAAATATATTGCTAATGTTTAGTATGTTTAAGAATGGAACCAAGATTTTATGGTTTTCTTTTTCATGACATTATTGGTGGTGGTGAACTTCTGTGGAGTTCCTTAGGATTGCCTCGTTACATTTTTGCTAACTTCTATAGCGACTAACATCACTTCACATCCTTTAATTTCAACTATTAAGTTTCTACTTGCTCGTAATATTAAAAATTCTCTTGAGAATATTTTAAAATAAATATTCTTGCTTGAGGGTGATTTCAAAGATGATCCAGTCGGTTCATCTATTATATCCTGTTGACCTGTTCCCAGCTGAGCTGCCTCTAAAAAATTTAGGGGACACTTGTGCATTTGGGCTTATTATATTTTACTCATGGATTTGTCACTTTCATTATAGTAAAACTTTTTTTGTTTATTAAAAATTTTTAATGGTAAATTCCACACCGGCTAAATATTAAAATCATAGCAAACATATAAGGTCTTGGGCTACTCCTCATAATAGGGTTACCTTTTAATATGGAATCTCAAGATCCAATATAGTATGAGAGTCCATTAAATTCAAACGAGCAACCCCGTCTGTCTGAAGCTCAAACGAGCAATGCTGTCCGTCCACAGCTCAAACGAGCTGTCAGGTTCCAGGATTGGTGCCCACAATTGTGCCACCATTTTGTGGGGTCATGTTAAGGGTAAGTCTCCCATAGGCTAAAGATGAAAATAATAGCCACATATAAAGGCTTTGGGCTCTAATCTTAATAAGTCGGACCATTTAAGGTAGAATTTCAAGATTCACTACATATTATGACTGCTGGAATTGGAATTTTACTATTGAAGTTTGCAGAGGGGCAGAAATAGAACAGCCTCAGATGCCAGAACAGTTGAGCAACCACAGATAGAAAGATATTTAACCAATCAACAGGCTGTCCAACTTTACTGAATACTTGAGCATGTTTGATATATATTTACTTTTTTTTTTTTTTTTTAATTTCAGCTTCTTGGGCTCAAAATGCCAGCTTACATAGGAGAATGTGCAAACAGAATTATTCTCCTTACTTGTTCAACTCTGCAGACTGAGCTAGTTTCATATTTTGTAGTTTTCATGAGTCCTTTGAGGAAGTTATTTATCCAAAAGGCGAGCCTGATGCGGTGTCCATAAGCACAAGGGACGTAGATCTACTACGGCCAGATACATTTCTCAATGATACAGTCATAGACTTCTACATCCAGTAAGTTTATCTGCTCATTCAGGCAGGGAACTTATAAGAAGACTAGGTCCCCCCATGCTACCTCTTATCAGTAAAGAATTAAAATTGTTGCAAGTCATCTTTGGTTATCGCCACTTATTAAGAGTTAAGTAGGATAGGTAGAAACTAATGAAAAAAGAAGTTGAATTTGACATGTTGCTGTTTGTTCCATTAAATTCCTTTTGCCTCCAAAATAATGGTGGTGTATGAACAGATTAGATATGCTCTCTTAGTGTACCCTTTTTGGAGGGGGAGTGAGATACTGGGAACTTGGGATAATG
>CAIGRS010140616.1:0-10270 GCA_903798395.1 Fraxinus floribunda
GGGGGGGGGGGAGAATTATTATATTCGCGGTGGGCCCCTCACATAACCGAGCATGTAAACGCCCGGGTACCTTTAGCATTTTCCCAAAAAAAAAAAAATACCTTGCAAAATCACACATGCCAAAATAAGCAACATAGAAGAGAAGTTCCTCACCTGTAATTCTTTTTCTAGGATCAAATGTTAACATCTTCTCAATCAGATCAATAGCAAGAGGGTGCACTTGCGGAAACATTTCAGTGAATCTTTGTCGGGGCTGCGGAGGAAGATTCCGGATGTATCTTTTTGCATTTTCATTCAAAAACTCCAACTCGGCCTCAGATGGGGTGCCTATCAGCTGCAAGGCAAGGAAGCTTCTTAGTCACACTTGAGCATTGTATGAACACATGAAATCACTAAAACTTTAAAGGAACCACTAAATTGCACCATGTACTGTGTTTTAGAGATTCAAGAATGGTAATCTTATTTAAATATATTTTATATATCATGTGGATAAACCAAAGTGACACATTGAATATTTTCAAAAATGAAGATTTTAATCCTAAAAGTATTACAGCAAGTGCGAATTTGAATATTATCTTACAAAGATGTTAAAGATTGAAAGAGAAATGAGAATCAACATTCACAAGGGTATAATAACTAATATAAAGCAAATATACGCGAATTGAAAAAGTGTACACGAAGTGAAATTCTATCCTCAAGCAAGTCCCATGTTACATGAACAGCAAATATAATTCAGATATTGATGTTCAAAATCTCAATCTTGCAGCTAAAATCTAAGAAGCACGGATATGGATATGATACGATACAAATACGCCGATACATATTATAAAATACAACGTAATTTATTAACATAAAAAAATTAATACATAAGCATGATAATAAAAATAAAACAAGATATTAAAGTACTTTATCTTAATCATTTAATTGTCGAAACTTCATTTTCTTCAACATCATCACATCAATTTCTGCATTATAATTAAAAATAACATTCTCCAACTCGGACTTATCTAATGATAGATTAGCAACCTCATGCAGTCCATTATCTTTTAAGAGTATTAAATGAGTCTCCGGCAATGTCCCACATTTTGGATCTACTTTTGAATAAAGATCTAATTTCTTGATAAAAGACACAAATTGCTATGAATGAAAATCAATTTTTTAGCTCGTTGCAAAGTTATTTTATTCCTTCGCGTAGAATGCACAAAAGAGTACGTACTTCAATTTCTTTCGGCTCAAAATGAAGAAGAATGTTGCATAAGAAGTTTCAAAAGGATAATTTTGTAGAAAAGGTGCATGTAATCCATGAAATAGCCACCAGATCTTTGAATCCATGTTATACCGATTAGTGATATAATCAAATAATAAGGTTTCGTGTGTATTGAAAGATTAAATAATATTGTGCATTTCCAATAAAAAGTGTAGTTAATTTTAAAACTCTAATTTTGTATTTTCAATAAATATTATTAATATGCAATAAGTTATTAACATATTTAAAAAATACACATCGAATGCGTATCGAAAACATATCGAAAATCTTACAAAAATATAAAATAATTAAAAAATACGTATCGGATACGTATCGAAAATTTAAAAAATATAAAAATATATAAAATAATCAAAAGACAAACATCCATTAAGTATCGGAGGGCATCGGAGAGTATCGGAGGTTAGATACATATCGGATACGGGTACATAACGAGTTTACAAATATCGGTACTTCTAAAGATAAAAAAGTACTTTATGCATTATACCTAAACAAAAAAGTTTATAAGTAATGAAGGATGAGTGTACTAGATATGCACGTGGTAAAGATATTGTAACGAAACTGTGACTAGACCTATCATAATCAAGATAGTTTCATTATTGCATAGATACTTTTATTTCAAGGAAATATACATAACATATAGTCAATTGGAATGTGAATGTGAACCATATACAAAGCCTTCAAATCCATAAAAGAGACTAATGAAGCCAGGCAAAATGAATCCTAATGTTTCTAAAATTTATTCATAGTTTCTCCATTTCTATGATTTCCATTTTGACATAATTTATCTCCTCTAGAATTACCTTTTTAGACCATTTAAAAAGGTAGTGTTTATTAACATGTGTAATACATCTCTAAGCTCCAATATTAATCTAAAGAGTGGAATATTTCCAGAAACAGGTTTCTCAATACTTTGGTTTCTTTCTGTTTCTAATTTTAGAAAAAGATATTAAGTGTCCGCAACAATAAATAAGCTGGTTCTAGTTTTTTATGAAGATTTATCACCAAAAGATAACTAATTTAAAACACCAAAACAACAATAAGTATAATTGAGCATCAACAAGATTTTGACATTCAAATGCCATATATCCCAAATTAAATATACCTCCATAAGTAGACGCAACTGATGCACATGATCTCTACCTGGAAATAATGGCTTCCGATCCATCAATTCCATAAAAATACACCCCACTGACCACACATCAATAGCTGTAGTATAATCAGATGAATTTAACAACAATTCCGGAGCTCGATACCACCTTGTAACAACATACTCTGTCATAAAGTCTGTTTCAGATGTGACACGTGCTAATCCAAAGTCACATATCTTTAGGTCACAATTCGCATTCAAGAGAAGATTGCTAGGTTTCAAGTCCCTATGCAGAACATTTGCAGAATGTATGTACTTCAACCCTCGGAGGATTTGATACAAGAAATACTGCACTAACATGGAAATAGTTATTTTACCCCTATGAATATTAATGATATTAAGCAAATAAATGTTTACAAGAAACAAAGAATTAGAATATTAAAATTTAAGAATGAAGAACTGTAAAGTTAGATTTGTATGGACTAAAAAGTAAGCCTAAAATCCAGATTATAGTTTTATTATATTTGACAACTACAAGTCAAAGAGTAAAAGACTTAAATATAATGTGCCTTTAAACAATGTAATATATTCAAGAGGCCCAAAAAACAATTAAAACTCAATTACCATTTGGCAAGGGAATATATTACATATAATATGCACATTGAGGTTAGAAGTCTACATGAATTTTTGGCTTTGTTTGATGTAGTTATCGTTTTGGTTTTCCTATTCATCTTGTTAGACACAACATTATGTTGGCATCACGAAAAAAATTTCAGCCAGGCCTTTGATGCTCTTATCCATCTTCTTCTGCTATGACTTTTACCATATGAAGTTATGGCCTTTCAAATCCTATTTTTAGCTATGAATGCTACCTTTCTTTCAACCCATCAACTCAATTCATGTTCCAAGTATGCTTGTTTCTTGAGATGAAATTATTTCCGATCATAACAGATTATTTTACACCCACCTCCACAAATATAAATTTTCTGGAAATGTTCACTTTAAATATATTAATTTGTTTCTCATTGGCAAGTTTAATAGGGATAGGACTCCACTGATCACTGTTGGGTATTCCCATCTCATTTGTCCCTGATTCGAGTCCACTACCCACTTCTCTACATCTCTGATGTGTTCTACTTCCTCAACATTTTCATTATCCTCTAATATAGTAATATGTATAAAAGATAACTGGGACTTCAGCCACATTATTACTCATCCCTTACATGTGCAGGTTCTTGTACAAAGCATTGTCAAGAGGCCATTTAGCCCTTCTGCTGCTACTTCATTTCCAATTTTCCATTAGACAAATTATTTCTGTTACAGACCATTACTGTTGTAGTCTGTACTTATCCCTCCTATATCATTAGGTCTAATAATGCCATTAGAAAGTTGATGTGTTTCTCTCTTAGTGAGTTTCCTCCGTCAATTCCACCTCCTTTCCCAAACATCTCACATGTTTCTAGAGTTTGAACCTTCACTTCGGCAGTTTTGAGGAAACATGTACCAAGAACATAGGATGCAGACTGAACGCATTTTAAGTGTCAGGCAAAATGTTGCTGCTGTTAACTAACTTCGAGAAAATAAGTCCACATATGTTGTCTTTTAAAGAAGAAAAAGAAATCCCTACTACCCTAAAATGCAACCTTTAAAGAAATACGAAATGAACCCCTAAACTCCTAATAATAACAAAACACACCATAAGCAGATTAATAAAAATAAACATAATTAATTAAAAAGGCAAAACTATCCCTCCAAATGCATCAATTTCACTAGAATTTTACAAGTAGAGTTAGAGTAATTTGAAAAAAAAAATTACGAATACATGATACCTCATCTAAGAAGCACAGACACGGGAGTGACACGACATGGACACGGACATGCCATGTTAGTTTCATAAAAGTAGGACACTGAAACATGCTAAACTGGACACTTATGCCAAGGAGTATCTAAAGTACCCATTGAGTGTTAGAAATTTAAAAAAAGGTACAAAATTTGGACAAAGCACAAGGCTTGTTAGATACATGTCGTGGAGTGTCGTGGTTCAACCTGACAAGAAAAGACAAGAAAGAAAGCATATCATGGTTTTCTTATTAAGGGAGAAGGAAAATAATCAACTTAATAATATCTTGTTTAATTCATTGGAATAAGAAATTATGAATTCCAGCCACACCAAAGGCTTGACTCATATACATAGCAAGCAGTAACTTAAAATTATATATTTTCAGTCAAAATAATGTTTAAGTTAGAACCTGGCAATGCTCTTCTGATAGTGCTTGATTAGAACGGATGATTTGGTGCAGATCAGTGTCCATAAGCTCATAAGCAATGTAAACATCATTAAATGATGATGTCTGAGGTGGCGGTATTATATCTCGGATTGCAACAACCTGCAAAAAATAAATTTGGTATTATTTACTGATAAATATTTCTAAGAAAACTGTTCCGGAGTTTAGGTTTCTTTTCATTAGGATTGTATGGTGAATCAAAATAGAATGCCATTGGATTTTGCTTTCAATTTTTATCCAAAATTTAAAGAAGCTGGAGATTAGTAATAAATAACATGATCCAAAATTCAGTAATGCCATCATGAAAGAAACTAAAGAAATATCGAAATTCTGCAATGCGACACTGTAAAAGATTATCTGACAACAAGGACTAAGAAAATCAAAGGTCATTAAATACAACTGCTTCAATACATCTAAAACACTATAGCTACTCAAGCATTTAATGAACCCCATTATAGCAGAGCATTCAAACAAGAACTTCAAAAAAAAAAAAAAAAAAATATTCGGAGAATCACATCTAATCGTCGTCTGAAAAATATAAAAAATAACATATTACAACTTTAAACCTCAAGTGCTCAAATTCATTTCTTTAGTTTCCAAACATTAATTTAGTGTAGCTTCTTTTCATTTATATATTTACCTCTTTGAATGGGTATCAATGAAGTTAATGTAGTTAAATGCCACTGATTAAACAAAAGAATATTAAATCTATTAAAAATTATGTGCTTGTTTGGGATAGCTTAAAAGTTGACAAATTTCATACGACCCACAACTTTTATCAACTTTTCAGTCATACATTTCATGAATTTATCAAAATCTGCTAAAACCTTTATTAAAATGTTTTGATTAAAAAAAACCCATAAATCTTTGTTTCTTTTAGAAACTAAAAATCTTTTGTCTACAATCTAATAACTTTTCTAGAAAGAGTAGTTCTATGAGCTTTTTCTCGGGAAATTTATTTCAATTGACCAGTAAGTAGCAAAAAAGCTAGAGTAAAACCATTAGCTTCATATTTCAAAATTTGGAAACATCAATGAATTCAAACCACGGTAACCACCAGCTGGGTGAACTACAATATGGCAAAATTTCCAAATGGGAGAAAATAACAGGTGTGAAACCAGAGATGGAAAACAAAAAAACCAGATGATAATATTTAGTCCATGTTTGGTTCAACTTAAAAAGTTGATTAAAATCTAAGTCAAAGTTAATAATTAATTTAACCACACATTTTATGGACGTACAACTTTTTGACACACATTCCATCAACTTCTATTAAAATGTACTAAAAATCTGAATTTTATCCAAACCAAACAGGGGCTTAATTCACATGCAGAAACAAATAAATCATCCATAAAATTCCCCTAGGCCTTAGTTAAAACTAAGAATCTTTTTCCATGAATTAACCCAATTGCATTTCGTTTGAATCATTTTGAGATATTTAAAAAGTCAGAAGCTTTCTTTCACCTACTAACATCTTAGCTACCAATTGCCCAACGTGACAAAAGAAAAAATTCCTACCTAAAAATGGAAGGAAAAAAAAAACGTTTCTTCAAAGATCCTTATAGCCCACCAAAAAAGTCATGCATCCACACGCGCGTGCATAAAGAAAAAAAAAATTATCTAATTAATGAGAAATTTCTCACTAACATTTTCATGATCCATATGGCGAAGAAGCTTGATCTCACGCAGAGTCCTTTTCGCATCGATTTTGTTATCAAAAGCGTTCGCTATCTTCTTTATCGCCACATTCTCATTCGTCTCCGAATTCAAAGCCGAGCTTTATAACCCAAACAAAAAAATACAAAAAAAAAGAACAAAATAATTCCAATTTTATCGCAAATTCATAAGACGCAGATGCATAATAACAGAAAGGGGAAAATGATTTAAGTTCAACTACCACACGATGCCGTAGGCGCCTTTTCCAATTGGCAGGATTGGGGGCTTGTATTTTGAGGTGACCTCAAAGATGTTGCCAAAGATGTTGTATTGGATGAAGCGACCGCCGTGGCTCAGCGTCGCCGGGATGTGCTCGATCGGCGGCTGCGTTTGCTGACTCACCTGCTGCTGTTGCGGCGGCGCCTCCGACATATCCGTGTCCGCCGGCTGAGCTCCACCTTCCATTTCCAATAGACTGCTTTGATGTACTTACAATACAATATTGAAATACGAACTGGACGTGTCTCTGAGTCTCTCTTTCTATTTATCTATATAACCCAATTTTACTATAGTTTAAAAAAATATATATATATATATATATATAAAAGTTAAAATTAATAATTAATTTCATTTTTTTTTTTATGAAACTCAAATTTTTTTTATCAAAGTTTTCATATGTACATTTTATCAAATTTTATAAAAATCTAATTAGGCCTCGTTTGACAGATATTTTTTAAAAAATAATGAGTTTTAAATAGTAAATTTTGGGATAATGTGTGATTAAAAACTAAATTTGTTTTTGAGTTTACATGAAAAATATTTTACTGTAAAAATGTGTGATTGAAAATAAATATGAAAAAAGAAAGAATGACAATCAAACATGGATTTAGAGGGTGTTTGGTGTGGATTAAAATTATATTGTTAATAGATTATGATAAAAGTTTTTTAAATGTAAGATTGAAAAATTGTGTAACTTATGAAAAATGTAATCAATATTGATTATTTAATTTTGACTTGAATTAAAATCAAATTTTAATTCGAACCAAACATGGGCTTAGTCATTCTGTCAATCACTTGGGGCTAGTCATTATAAATGGTCAATTTGAAAGAAAATATAAATTGAATGCTCAAATAAAAGTAAATCAAAATTGAGCGACCAAGATGAAATAAACTTGTAACGTTTAGTGACCTCCAAAATTGTTTTCTATTATTACAATGTTTGACTTTCTGTTTTTTGTTGGGTCCACTTCTCTTTTTCTTTTCTTTTCTTTTTATTTAATTTGTTTGAGCTTCAAGAATAATTTAAAATAAATTATGTTCAAAATCGAACATGGATCGATATTCATATTAGATTAAGAAGACTAGCTCAAACTAAAGTTGAAAGCAGTTTATTGTTCACTTTTAAGTTTTAATACAATGATACCATAAAAAAGTAATGGAATGCATGAAATTATTGTGTGTGTGTATATATATATATATATATATGCTGTAAAAAGTGAGATACCTTTTACGAAGTGCAGTTGAACGTCGTAAAACTTACTTTTTACGGCTTGCAGCTGCACATCGTAAAACTTATTTACGGTATGCATTGTAACATGCCGTAAAAAGGGGTGTACCTTTTACGACATACAGCTGAATGCCGTAAAACTCATTTACGACGTTCTATGGACAGCGTACTTTGCATGTCGTAAAAAGTGTAACATTGTTTTATATGGCGTGTGGCCGCATGCCATAAAGAGATTTTTACGGCATCAATGCATGCCGTAAAAAGTACATTTTGTTGTAGTGTATTAATCTTTATTAAAGGTTTTTTTTTTTTTTTGGGTCCATATAAATATGACTATTTACTAGATACTTATCTAGCTCAATAATATATAATAAGAAAACGTCCCTTTTTCTGATCAAAGGTATATTTTTTAGCTTCGACCTTAATCTTGATGTACTAGGGACGACTCTTTAAAATAATTTTGAAGTTATGATGAAATTTTTTCACAATTATGTATGGTTACAAGGAGTGAACCACGTTAGTTATAGAGATTTTGCATTTGATACTTATTTGAAATTTTCTTTTATGTTTTGTCATGTAAAATCTTTTCTACCAAATTAGCTAGTGACGTCTATTAGTGTATACTAACAGATAGTTTGCTTTTTTTATGGCATGCATTGTGCGTCGCAAAAAGATTTTTAGAACGTACAGTTGAATGCGTTATGATGCAATGCCGTAAATATTCACCTTTTTACGACATGCATAGCATGTCGTCAAAAAACAAAAAGAGCATCGTTACCTGAGTTACTACGTCATGCCCACAATGTAAGATATAAATACTTTTAAGTAATTGAATTGCTAAGCACACATTTAATATAAGTCATAAATGATCTATTTTTACGTCATGACTTATATGCACGTCGTAAATTAATGTCGTGAAAAGCTGTTTTTTTTTTTTGTGCAGTGAAACATGATTCAAGTATTAAAAAATCATAACGCATCAAGTAACTATTTTCCAAAAACTAAAGAATTACATATGATAAACTAGGAGTGTGACATGCTGTCGTCCTATTTAATAAAGGTAAGCTAGAGTAAATTATTTTAAAGATAAGTAGATTATAATATCAAAAAGACAGATTTAAAAGCAATAATTGCCTTGCATGTGTATACGCTGGATGGGTAGGAAAAAATTTGTGACTTTGAAATACACAGCAAAATGGCGACTTTTTGGTGTAAATTTAAAAATGATGACTAAAATTGATATGGTAAATATTGTTTTTTATTATTATTATGTCAAAAAAATATTTAATGGATTTAAATATCATCATTGACAGCAGTTGAAAGTGTATTTATTTTATAGCAAAAAAAAAGATCACTATTTTTAACATCTGTAATCGTCAATATCATCATTGATAACCATTGAAAGTGGCAGTTGTTGACAATGGTTGCCGCTTGACGTTAATATTTATTTGTGTGTATTCACATGAATATGACTACATTTGCCTCATGTTTGGTAAATTTTAATTTCAATCAAGATCAACAATTATTTTAACCACATATTTCATGAGATCCACAACTTTTCAACATTACATTTTACCAATTTTTATCAAAACTTATAAAAAATTGATTGGCGCTTGATACATATATATATGATCCGGGATGCGCCAACAATTATCAAGAATTTGAAGCATGTTGGAGAAAGATTTGAGCCAAGTCTGAGATTTCAAAGAGATGATAAAAGCTATACATTTACATGTTCGAGCAAAAGAGTCCATAATATCGAAGTTAACATGCCAAGGAACCAGTTTGGTGAAGGGGGCGAGGTCAGAAATCAATTGGATCAACACGAAAGTTATTCACTAGTTCTCAGTCTCATATTGAGACCTATTTTTGACATGGTNTGTTCGAGCAAAAGAGTCCATAATATCGAAGTTAACATGCCAAGGAACAAGTTTGGTGAAGGGGGCGAGGTCGGAAATCAATTGGATCAACACGAGAGTTATTTATTGGTTTTCAGTTTCATATTGATTCCTGTTTTTGACATGGTAAACGGTCGAATCGGATGATTATGTCTGAAGCAAAGTTGTATCCCTTTACGTAATCTTTCCAACGCAATTTGAATCACTTCAATTCGGACATCGGTAGAGAAAGTTATGGCCAAAATACTGAAAGCTTTTTGGAGGAGGGTTTTGAACCATGCGGTTGCATAGACATAATAGCCTTGTGGCCTCGAAGGCATATACCGAAACTCAAGCAAGTTTTTTTGGTTGTTCCATGCGGCCGTGACCAATTATACCATGCTGCGCAAAGAACAAAAATTGGGCGACATTTTCCTTTTTTTGCGAATTTCCTAGTTTTGGTAGAATTTCTAAATTTTGGTAACTTTTCCTATTCTAGGACTCTTTAATTACATTTTTCATTATTTTCCTAGGTTTTTTAGCTTTAGTATAAATAGGATTTCCCGTTCATTGTAAAAGAACTTTGATATA
>CAIGRS010140692.1:0-11738 GCA_903798395.1 Fraxinus floribunda
GGGTCGATCTATTCTATGGCGAAGCTTGACCTATCGAAATACTTGGCTCCTCGACTTAGGTAAAATTTCAAATCCACTCACACAAATCTAGAGTCAAGACTTTTTCGATATGCTTGACTCACTTGTTGAAGTGAAACAATTGATTAAGCCTGGTGAGTTTTAGATGCAAGTCCTATCAAATGCACTTGACTTTCCAACCGAGGTAAAATTTTAAATCCATTCATGTAAGTGTTGATGCAAGCCGTTACAAGGCACTTGGCTCTCTAGTCTAGGTGAATTTTGAAATCTATTTGTGAAAATTTTGAGGCAAGTCCATTCTAAGGTGTTTGTTCACTTTTCCACATCAAACATTAATTGAGACTAGGTAATTTTTTTTGACAAGTCTTTTCTATGGAACTTGGCTTATTGACTTGATGAAATTTCAAATCCATTCATGCAATTGTTGATACAAGCCATTTATAGGGTGCTTAGCTTACTTGACTAAATGAAGCAATTGATTGATCATATTTGGATATTGGAAGCAAGTCATATTCAATGTACTAGGCTCTAGCCTAGATTAAATTTTAAATCCTCTTGTTCAAGTGTTGAACAAGTCCTCTTCAAGGTACTTGGTTAACTTTCCAAAGTCAAAAGTTAATTGAGTTTAGGAGGAATTTTTAGGAAAGTCATATCTAAGGAACTTGGCTCCCTAGCCTACGCTCAATTTCAAATCTATTCGTCGTGCAAGTGGTGAGGAAATCCCATTTTGAGGTGCTTATCTCACTTGCAAAAGTGAACCAATTAATTAAGCTTAGACGAGCTTCGAGGGTAATTCCTATCTAAGGTACTTGGCTTCCTGACCTATATGGAGTTTCATATCCATCTATACAAATATTGAGGCAAGCCTTTTTCGAGGCATTTAGCTCAATTACTGAATTGAAGTTATCGATTGCGCCTAGATGGGTCTGGAAGGAAATTTATATACAAGGAACTTGGCTCACTGAAGTGAAGCATTAATTGAGCTAAATAGACTTTTTAGGCAACTCCTATCCATGGCACTTGACTCTTCGCACTAAGTGATATTTCTAATTTATTCGTTTAAGTGCTGAGGTAAGGCTTTTTCAAGGTGTTTAGTTCACTTAAAAAAAGAAGTAATTTATCGAACATAGAAGGTTTTTGGAGATAAGTCCTATCTATGGCACTTGGCTCCTTGACTTAGGTGGGGTTTCAAATTCATTCGTGTAAGTATTGAGGCAATTCCTTTCCGAGGTCAGTGAAGCTATTTATTGAGCCTAGGTGAGTTTGGAGGCAAATCCTATCTAATGCTCTTGACTTTTCTATCTAGTTGTTATTTTGTGGACTAAATTTCGTGAGATGTTTGAAGATTGGTTGAAAAAGGTGATAAAGAGGTATGAGAAGTTTTGGGGGCAGCAATTGGTTGCTTGGGGGCCCAATTCGAGCGCCTAGGTACCATTCAAGGTGGTTGGAATCAATTTGTACCCAAAATGGGAGCATGAGCTCCATACTTGCAGCATTGGAAAGCTGTCACTCTGTCACTGCAGCTCGCTTAAAGTCTGACAACCGCTCAAGCGTCGTTCGCCGCTCGCCTGGTGCGTGGTTGCCACTAGAACTTTGTATATATCCGAGGAAGATTTAATTTCTTTACTCGATTTTTGATCATCTTTCCATCTAAAACATATTATTTTGGGTCTTGTATATACTCTATGAAATTCTTGGCTTTCATATGACTTTGTATGGGTTTTAGAGAGTTAGAAAATATTGACTGCACAATATTATTGTATTTTAATTTATTTTAATAAATTATCTATTCCTCTATCAATTGTTCTGTGTTCTTTTAGTGTTGTGATTGCTACTTCATATTGTACCATATAATCTTGTCATTAATTCCTAATAAGTGGTATCAGAGTTTAAGATTTGATTCGTTCGAGATTTTTGTTCTTATGATCACAATCATGAAGTATGATATTCCGTTTTGGATTACAACTTTAGATTTTAGTTATGATGGGTGAAGATGCGTGCAGTGCTCTCTTAGATGGATTTGGACGACCCTTTGTTAGGATTTGAAAAAATGCCCTCAAATTTATCAATGGAGGAGAAACAACGCAAGGATCGAAATGTTTTATCACAAGTTCATATTCATATTCATATCTCGAATCACATTCTTCAGGACATTTTGAAAGACAAAACAATAGATGTGTTATGGCTGAAATTGAAGCAGTTGTGCATGACTGAGGGTCTAGCTAGCAAATTGCACTTGAAGCAGAGTTTGTATTCTCATGTATGATAGAAGTACATTCTTAGAAAATCGCCTTATTATCTTTAAAGAATTGTCGCTGATTTGGAAACACTAGAGGTTAAGAATGATGAAGAGATTTAAGTTTGATTTTATTGTGATCATTACTCCTTCATATATGTCGTTTAGAGACATGATATTATATAATCGTGATACTCTCACAGTTGAAGAATTATATGATACTTTGTTTTCAATTGAGAGGATGCACCATCTTATTAGATATAAGACTCAATGAGAAGTTCTATTCATAGTGGTTATGAGAGAGACAGTTCGAAGTCTAACTTCAGCAATAAAATTTGTAACTATTGCAAGAAGAAGATGCACATAAAGAAGGATTGATATAAGTTGCAGAATAGAGAAAAATCGACTACAACTCAGAAGGGAAAGCAACCAGAAACTTCAGGTGAAGCTGACATTGAAAAAAATTGCTACATTGATGGAAAACTGTTGGTTATTTCTGACGGTGACTACAAATCTAATGAGGATTGGATTCTTGATATATCTTGAACTTTTCATTTGTGTACAAATTGGGATTCATTTTCAACATATGAAGAAGTTTCGAAAGGTGCCGTGGTTATGTGAAACAACGCACCCTGTAAGGTAGATGGTATTGAAAGGGTCAGACTTAAGATGTTGGATGGAATGGTTATAACATTTAATGAGGTAAGACACATTTCAGATTTGAAAAGAAATTTTATCTTCTTGAGTACTCTTAGATATAAGTTCGCTAGTGAAGGTGAAGCTCTAAAGGTTTGTAAAGGTGCCCCGTGTTGTGTTGGATCGGCAACACATGTCCCAATTTTATGTCTTGCAAGGTTATGCAAAATCCTCGAAGATCAATTAGTAGATATTTTGTACTTTGGTGGATATTCAATTTGGTACACTACCTTTGGAGTTTGGTTTGGGGTCCATGTTGAAGATTACAATTCAGTCGAATTTAGAAGTTATAGATAATGCCACTTTACCACCACCATCAGCGATACCATCGTATTCAATTGCTAGAGATAGACCAAGAAGAAAATTAGGCCTTCACATAGGTACGGGGAAGCTTATTTAGTTATGTATGCCTCAAGCGTGGTTGAAGTTTTTGAGTCTAGCGATGAACATTCTATAGAAGCATTTTGTTGTGTTTATTCGGTTTCAGGGTGTGTTTCGGTCATGTTTGGTAACTTTTGTATTATTTGTGATTTTGTTGCTCGTGGTGATAGTTCGAGCAAATTTTGGTAGTCAAAGTAATTTTGCTGAGCAGTGTTTATATTCAGTTGATTAGATTTTTCCTAGTTAGATTTTGTGGAAGATGAGCAGAATTTTGTTGGAGAGTTTTTTGAAGTGAAGAGCCATGGTTTATTATTCGTAGTGGAATTTGTCTCCATGTAGAGAGTTTTTGAAGTTTGTTCATTAAAGTGAAATTTGTGTCAAGGTGGAGATTTGTTATTTTGTAGCTCAAATTTCGTTGGATATTTGTGGATTGTTTGAAAGAGGTGTTAAAAAGGTATGGAAAGTTTTGGAGCATCAATTGGGCACCCAATCTAATCACTTAGGCGCCATTTAAGGTGGCTGGAATCAATTTGGACCCGAAATGAAGCACTTGAGTGCCATATACTCAGCGTCAGAGCGTTGTCGTTGCCTCTTGCTTACCACTCGACTATCGCTTCAGCATTGCGTGTCGCTTGCCTAGTTCGAGGCTACTGTTCAGGCAGCGTATATATCCCAAAAAAAAATTGTTTCCTTCTTTAACGAGGTTTTTGATCACCTTTCCATCTAAAATATATTATTTTGGGTTCTATATTCACTCCACGAAATTATTGGCTTTCATATGACTTTGTATGAGTTTTAGAGGGTTAGAAAATATCGAAAGCACAATATTATTGTATATTTCTCCATATTAATAAATTCTACATTCATCTGTCAATTGTTGTTGTGTTCTTCTAGTGTTGTGACTATTACTTCATACTCTGCCATAGAATCTCGTTATTAATTCCTAACATAGGTGAAATTTAAAATCAATTTCGTGCTTGCCTTGTACAGATGACCTTTGAGGAAAGTAGAACTATGAGCCAGCCTCAAATATTTTAGGATTTATTTATTCCCCTTCAATAATAGGAGGCCTTATGTGCTTGCCTCGGAAGGGTTATAAGGGCTTAAGTGCTTGCCTTCGGTAATTGGAGGTTGTATGTGCTTGCCTCAAATGAGTGAGAATTGAAGCGTTCCTAATAGAATAGTATAACCACGAGCAAGCCTTGGATATGTGAGGACTTACGTACTCGCCTTCAATAATAGATGGCCTTATGCATTTTTCTCGGACAAAAGATGACTTAAGAGTGTGACTTAAAGAAATGCAGAACTTAGAGATAACCTCGAACATACGAGAACATAAATGCTCACATTTAGTAATAAGAGGCCTTGTGCGCTTGCCTTTGAGAAAATTAAAACTATGTGCTAACCTCAGAAATATAAAGCCTTAAGCACTTGCCTTTGCTAATAGGAATCTTTATACACTTACCTTACACGAACGATGACTTAGAGCATGTCTTGGAGAATAGAAGCCTCAATAGCTAGCTTAGGACATAGAGCTTACTTAGAGAGATAGATGCCTCACTAACTAGGTTCTAACATGCACTGGACAACATTTTCCTGGAGATATACAGGCCTCACTAGCTAGCCTCGGACAAGCTTCGAACATAGAGCTTTCCTGGAAAGATATATGCCTTACTAGCCAATCTCGAACATGACTTGGACATCTATTAATCTAGAAATGATGTACTGTAGCAACTAATCATCCATACATGTGGCAGTTGGTACTACTTTTAAATGCATCCACCGAAGATCGATCGAGCCTATTGTTGCCTCTACAAAATAAGTTGGATGCTAGCCTTGTCCATGGCTTTAAACTTGTACACGATAGACCTGACAAGATATCTACAACATTTAGATAGAACTTCTTACTTTCAAGTGGATCTCTTCTTCTTAGTATTAACTACTTCTTAGGGAGTCGGTCTCATTCTTGATTTGTCCATGGCATCGATCCCCATGTGACCCTACAGCGTGTCAACTAAAACTCCGTATAATATGGAGTAAAAATGTTATTCATAGTTTCCAAGGGCGGAAGAAATAAGGTTGCTATATAAATTTTACATTTTTTTTTTCGTTAAATCTTGGTCTAAGGTTCAAGTTCATTTCGAATGAAACAATTGCAAAGAAAACATTCACTTCATATCCTACTAAAAAGAAATACAGTAAAACCTCGATAAATAAATAACCTTGGGATCATTGAAATTTATTAATTAATGGAAATATAATTTAATTGATAAAGTAATAATTTATTATTTTACACATGAATTAATAAAAATAATTTATGAATATTTTTTTTTTTTAATTTCAAAACATTGATTTTGAGAGCTTCTTAATGCATTGCAAGCAACAATCACATTACATAATTTTCTCTTGCATATGAGAACACTACATTGGAGCTTCTTAATGCACTAAGAAAAGTTAAATATGAGGTCTAAGGAGACATCAATTTCAAGAGAAAATAAGTAATATAGGAGCATATTTTATAAATTCCTCCTAATTGAGTATTATTAATTTATATATCAAGTGGGACAACGTGTATTTTTTTTTTTAAATGTATTATCTTAGAAATTTAACGAATTATTAATTTACCATATTGGTCCTAAGTAGATAAAAATATTATTTAATTGAGATTATTAATTTATCAAGGTGATATTATATTATTGAGTTTGTCAAAAATAAAATGATTATTTACTATTGAGGGGAGGAAAAATTAGACGAACTCGTATTTCAATGAGTAATTTTATTTAGTAGTTGTGTTAAAATATCGGTCTAAGTGATTCTAATATAGCATAAAATGATAGGTACAGTTAAATTAGTCATCTAATTATATCTTTCATTGAGCCTATCAACTGATGTCACCTACACTGGTGTTCTAGAACCAATGTTGTTATATAACATTATTCTATTTTCCATAGGTTAATTAAAACACATGTTTAATGCTTTCTTGAATGAGAAATATGTCGCCAAAAGTCAACCTTTATATAGAACTGCATTTGTTGAAGTTGAAAATTAAATAAATAAATCGCAAGCCAACTTCAAAGAGGAACACGACCTTGATTCAAATTTCGCCCCTTGATATTCTTTTTCTTTAATAACTTTTCACTTTTCATCCCTCACTTTTTGCATTCGAATTTTTAGACTTTTTACTCCAATTTTTTTTTTTTCACCTTCTTTGAGTGGGGTCGTCTTCATAAAGATATTCCTTTCTTTTAATCAGAATACCATACTTTTTAAGCTTTTATTTCCTTTTTCCCATTTGCTTATATGAGTTCGGACGAATCTCAAGTGCAGTCCTGGGAAAATAATCAGGAAGAGTTTGTACCATCTTCATCTACCCCGTCTGTTAATCCCTTATCTCCCTTATATGAGTATGGAACATCGTCGAAAAATGAGAGAAACGAGGGCTCATGAGGAAGGTCGTAGTGGGGACCAAACATGAGGGCTGATTCCCATAGGTCGATAGTTACAACGGACACCCTAGCTGCTATTAGAGCCAAATATAACGTGCATTCATCTGTAGAACTAGTAATCCCATCTTCTACCGACCGAGCTCAAACTCCCTCCATGGGGTGTGTAGCCCTCAATACAGCTATCTTCCAGGCTAGGTTGAGGCCCCCATTTCCCAAAGTTATCCAAAATTTCTTTACATCTTAGGGAATAGCCCCTACTCAGCTTTGCCCAGATGGGTGGAGAACCTTGATTGGGCCTTTAATTTTATGGAAACAATTAGGGCATCCCGAACTGGGTGTAGCCTAATTTAATGCCCTTTTCACCTTTAAGGAAGATGGGAAAAATACCAACTGGTGGTATACCAGTGTTCAACCTAGAACTGGGGGACCTTTAGTTTTAGATACCCCTTCTTCAATTAAAGGGTGGAAGGAAGAGTTCTTCTACGCCTTGGGGGATTGGCAATTCTATCCTGCCAAGGTGGATAGGGAGGACGTAGTTCCTACCTTTTATCATTCTTTCCATGAGCGGTTGTTATCTCTATTTTCACTTCGAGTTTTGTTTTAGAATTATTATTATGATTCTATTTCTTTTCTCTTTTTGTAGTTTACCAACCCTGCCATTTGAGCTCGGTTCTTCAAAGGCAGGTAGATACAATTCGGGCTCTTTCCAACTTGAAGAGGTCCTGTAAATTCCTTATCTCAGACGAAAACCTGTTCTAAGTAGGTTTGCTTCAAGCTTTGCCACCGACCTTAGCTCCAAGCAGACCTTCTACTTCGGTGCCTACCTCCTTTCGTAAGTGAACTAAATACTGTTGCATACGTGTATATGTATGTTCTGATCTCAATACTGACATCTTTTCATTTTTAAGTCAAAGTCCAGAAATGAGAAGCTTCCGTGCAGCAAAGGCAGCCCAAGTAGTTGAGGTTGTTAAACAAAAACAAAAGAAAGTTCATATAGAGGACCAACTTGATGAGGTAAGGCTGAGGCTGAGGCTGAACAGCCATTGAAGCGACGCCACTTTGCCGAGCTGGAACCTATTTCAGTTCCTATATCTCCCTCACCTTAGCCTGCTCTTACTCCCACTACTACCACCGTTGTTGTTGCTGCCTCATCTTTAAGGCCTCAAGAGAGGTGCCCTGACTTGTAGAGGCCAAATGTGGAAGGTCTGGTGGGGAGTAGACCTGAGATTTTTTTGGATTTTCTTCAGGCTCCCTCTCCATCAAGGGAGTCAATCACTGCCCTACCCTCTCATTTGAGGGAGTCTGCTACCTTGGTGTTTCGAAGTTGGAACAATAGGGAACAGAAGTTTCTTTCTGAGATGCCTGTAGGAGAGAGCATCATTTCAGCTCAGCTCCATTGCCATCGAGCAGTTCTTTAAATGGCATCTGTGACAGAAAAGGTAAGTTTTTTTCCCTTCCTGAGACTTCTTTATTTGAATTATTCAAGCACTTAATTAAAATATTTTTTCTTTTAGGTCAAAGCTAAGCTCGACAAAATACTCGGAGTGGAGCTTAAAGCTACTCTTTCTTTGAAACATAGGCTGATAGATGATAATAAGGCCTTGGCAGAGGAGAATAAGGCCTTGAAGATCTAGGGTGAAAAAGTCAGCATTCGAGCTGAACATGATGGAATGTGGTATCCTAAACTGGCATACAATAGATCTCCATATAAACTCTATGGTTTTGTGCTCGATTATTTTGGCTAGAGGTTTGGCTTCCACTCATTTGGTAAAGTAATCAACTGCTATGATTGCAAATTTTGTTCCTCCATTTCCTGTTGGCATGGGACCGATCAGATCGACCCCCCATTTGGAGAAGGGCCATGGAGCTATTAGTCAATTTAGCTCATTTGGCGGGAGGTTGATTTTAGGGGCAAACCTTTGACATTTGTCACATTTCCTAGCAAATTCCATGACATCCTTTTTTATAGAAGGCCAAAAATACCCTGGCGCACAATTTTATGTGCTAGTGATTATCCTCCAGTATGGTTTCCACATATTCCTTCGTGCACTTCCTCCAGGGCACGCAATGCATCTTCCTCATCCAAACATCTAAGTAAAGGCACAGAATACCCTTGCTTATATAGGATGTCATTGACTAATGTATATCTGGCTGCTTTTGTGTGGAGCTTCTTTGCCATGCTAGAGTCTTCTGGGCATGACCTCGTTTTCAGGTATGTAACAATCTCATCCATCCATGTCTGTTTGAGGTCACATGTCATTCAAATCACCTCAAACTCTTCAATAGCTGGACGATAGATTCTTTCTACTGGGATACTATCAAATTTCTCAACCCCTTCGCTTGTTGCTAACTGAGTTAAGGTGTTGGCGTGGCTATTTTGAGTTTTGGGGATCTATTCAATCTGTACATCCTGGAATTTTCCATCTCTTGTTTGACAATCTGAAGATAAATGTTCATCATTTCCTCCTTTACTTCATAAGTATCGTTAACCTGGTTTACCACTAGTTGGGAATCGTTGTGTACCACTAGATGATCAATCTTCATTTCTTTTGCCATCCTTAGGCTAGTTATGAGGGCCCCATACGTAGCTTCATTGTTTGAAGCACTAAACTCAAATGGCAATGCTTCGCAAAACAATTGATGACTGTAGCTGATCAAAATAATTCCAGCTCCTGCTCGCGTTTCTATGGATGATCCATCAACAAAAAGTCTCCACAGTTCATTATGACAAGATTTATCTACCAAGTTCGAACTGAATTCCGTAACGAAGTCTGCAAGAGCTTGACCTTTAACAGAGGTTCATAGTTTGTACTTTATATCAAACTGATCGAGCTCAACTGCCCACTTAACCTACCTTCCTGATGTGTCCGATTTTTGTAAGACTTGCCTCAATGGGTAGTTAGTTAAGATCTCAATTGGATGTTCCAAAACGTAAGGTCTTAACTTTCGGGCAGCGATGACCACCGCATAAGCTAGATTTTCCAATGGAGAATAGCGGAGCTCAACTTCGTGCAAAGCTTTGTTGATGTAATAGACAGGGTGTTGTATCCCTAACTAATATTACGCTAGTGGCATGTTCTGATACTGCTAGATACAACATCAACGTCTCTCTTGTTTTTGGCTTTGACAACACATGTGGGTGTGCCAGATGCAACTTTTGTTGGTCGAATGCAAGTTGGCATTCAGATGTCCATTCGAATTTTTTTCCTCATTTCAATACGTCAAAGAAAGGTTTGCATTTGTCTGTTGATCTTAACAAAAAATGGCTAAGGGCCGTAATTAGTCCAGTCAAGCTTTGCATCTCTTTAGGTCTTGTAGGAGAGAACATCTCAATTATGGCCCTTATTTTCTCTGGATTAGCTTCAATTCCTCTACTGTTCACCAAATAACTCAAGAATTTTCCCGAGCTGACACCAAAGGCACACTTGTGTGGGTTTAGCTTCATTCCATATGTTATTAGGATTTCGAACATCTCTACGAGGTGGTGTTGATGATCTTGGGCATTTATGCTTTTTATTAGCACATCATCGACATATACCTCCATGGTCTTACTGATCTGTTTAGCAAACATAGAATTTACTGGGCGTTGATAAGTTTTTACAAGGTTCTTCAAACTGAAAGGCATGACTTTATAACAATAAAGACCTCAGTCGGTAACGAAAGTTCCTGATCTGGTTCATACATAGGGATTTGATTGTATCCTGAATAAGCATCTATGAAACTGAGCAATTCGTGCCCAATGGTAGCATCCACCATCCGATCTATCTTTAGCAGGGAGAAGCTGTCCTTTAGACAGGCTTTGTTTAGATCAGTGAAATCGATGCACATTCTCTAGTCTTCATTACTCTTCTTAACTAAAACAAGGTTGGCGAACCACTTTGGATATTTGGCTTCTTGAATAAACCCATTGCAGAGCAATTTCTGTACTTCTTTATTTAAGGCTTCATACCGTTATGAGTTTAAAGGTCGACGTCGTTGCTGCTTTGGACATACCACAGGATCAATTTCCAACCTATGACACATGACCTTTGGTCGATTCCCTTCATATCAGAATGTTCCTAGGCAAAAAATCAAGGTTTTCTTGAAGAAACTTAGTGATCTGATATCTAAGTGGTGACCACAATTCATGACCAATATTGAGTTCCTTCTATGGGTCCCCCATTCCGACCTTAATAGCATCCAACTCTTCCATTGGTTCTCTCCTTCTTACCTTCAGGCGTGGGCCAAATGAATTGGAGTGGGTTCGACTGTGCATACCATATAGACCTCAGAAGGAAGATGGATCTTTTTTTTCTTTCGGATCAAACATGCTTGGCATTTTTTAGCAACCTCTATGTTCCCCTTAACCTACCCTACGCTATGAGGTGTGGAAAACTTGACGAAATAATGGTACATGGACACAATTACTTTAAGGTTGAACAACAGGGGTTGTCTCATGATAGCGTCCTAAGGGGATTTTGAGTCCAGAACCACAAATTATGTGCTCAACTTAGCTTAACAAGGGGATTCTTAGAGCTCCACATGGAGTTTGATTACCCATTTTGCTATAGAGAGAGCACTATTAATACCCAGAACCATACTTGGATAAGGTTGTAAGAAGCTCAGGGAAATCCCAATTCGTTCCAGGGTACTAGCGTAAAGTATGTTAAGAGAGCTTCCTATATCAACCAGGACATTAGGAATGTTTACTCCTGATATGGGAATAGAGATTACCAAGATCCCAGGATATGGATTTGGGTCCACTTCTCCCTCTTCAAATAAGAGCTAGTCATCAGTTGCCTTCTTGCGATGTTTCTCAATTATGCCGATCTTAGAAAGGTTGGCCATGATAGGTCGTTTGTACCTGAATTTTCCTTTCTATTGATGTTGTTGATTCCTTACCATTCGGATATGGGGGATAGGTTGATATGATCTGGGCCTGGCATCAAGTGGACAAGAGATGGAGGTGCATTGAGGAGAAG
>CAIGRS010140712.1:0-12391 GCA_903798395.1 Fraxinus floribunda
AGTCACTGATCTCTATCAACAATGAAATAATTAGGGACATTCAAACCCATATTGTAAAGTTGTATATAAAATAGAATGTCAAAATGGAATCCAAAAAGAATAAGGGTAGAAAAAAATTGTGCATGGGAAAAACAGGGGACAACGCCGCTCTCCGGGCGCCGTAGCGCCGGCTATTCTGCCTGCTTTTGTGCGGGTGGTGCTTCGGCACCGCAACCCGGCGCTTAGGCACCCCGTCTCCATTCAAAATACATTTCAAATGTGTTTTTCTTCATTTCAAAGTTTTCTTCAAATCTATCACAAATTCCTACTTTTAATGGACTTCCAAGTAGAATTTGCTAAATAAATTTGAATAGAATTTCACAATTGCATTGCAAATATGATTCTTCTTAAATTGCACTTTAATTAGAACTCTCAATATAAGTGTACAGTTCAAATACATTCAACATATGAATAATGTTGTTCATCAACATTGTTGATGATCAGTATTTAATGCGACGGATGTGATTCAATGAGTTAAAATGTATCCTAAGTTTATTGTTGAATGCAATAGCGNTGCACTTTAATTAGAACTCTCAATATAAGTGTACAGTTCAAATACATTCAACATATGAATAATGTTGTTCATCAACATTGTTGATGATCAGTATTTAATGCGACGGATGTGATTCAATGAGTTAAAATGTATCCTAAGTTTATTGTTGAATGCAATAGCGATTCCATTCGATCAATAGCACGCCTGATGAATAGTGCTATCGACTTACGAGTATAACCGTCTATTTCTTGATTTATATATCTAGATCAATGGGGAATAAGATTTTTAATAATTATAAGAACCCTTTGTTAATTTTCTAGAATATATGCACATTTATTTGATTTGAAGAGCTCATGCCCTTAAAATATGATCAAACATCCTCAATCCCTATGTTAATTGACCTTTCTGACCTTGTCCTTTCCTTGTTTTTGGCATTTCTACTGACATCAACCACCCACTTGGTTGAGATTATAAACTTACTATATGTAGTGGGTTTACCAGTAAAATATGCAGTTTAAAAAACTCATGCTTGCACGTTTAGCATGTCTTGGACTTTAGTCTTTGAGAGCGTGCTTAATTTTTTAAATCAAGTCTTGAGATTTTAGCTTTTCAATCTATAGAGTTTATTTAAGTTTTAATAAGTACCCGATATAGAATTCCTCCCGATCTATATAATGTGACGTTTCTCAAATCCTAAGCTTCCTGAACCTATCGAAGCGAGGAATACCCTCGACTCTCACTTCAAACCTCTTGGCTTCTGATACAAAGTTTGCGTCCCACATACACTTTATAAGACGATTCTTTAAGCAATGCAAATACAAAATGTGTTTCATCTTAAACGAGATAAGATATATATTTCTCTACGAAAACTACAAATTGAAAGCATGTAGTGTTCGAAAAGAAAGGAAGGTGAGGGGAAATAGACATACATCGATAAGTGTGGGAAATGGATGACAAAGAATGCATTCCAAGGCCTATAGGCTTATAAGCTAAAATGAGCAAGCAGCCGCAATTCTTTTGATACCATGTGTAAGACATTAATTTTGATAGCACGCCAGCTGAGTGAGTGCTTTTAGTTTTGGATGCCCATTGTCTGTGAAATGCACTCTCCAATTGCCACTTATAGTACATAGTCCACTATATTCTTTCTTTCTTTCTTTTTTTTTTATTCACCACCTAATCTTAATATTTATCGAAAAAGGGGTGTTCGGCTGGATAGATGACTCGAGTCTCAAAACGAGTCTATGCTCGAATGAAACGAGACTAGTTGAGCAAATTGAATTTTATCATTTCTGTATCAACAATTCAATATAGATGGATATATATATGTCTCTCTTGTTGCCACCTTTTCCATGTGCATTTCGATTAGGATTGTATTCTATGGTTATGATTATGCCATATGTCTTTTTCATTTAACGAACGACTCGACCCGTTTGCCATTCCTAAATATAGGCTTAATGTGCACTAATGGTTCCACCCCTAATATAGTATTTGAAATGCAATTCCATTTTATCCAATTAGGCGGTACCTAATTATTTGTTGCTAGAATGAATCTTCTTAGCGGGACTTGACATCACTATTAAAAATTTTGTGTAGAAGTCCCCCTTAAGACACATGGTCCCAGGATAATTCTCGTGGCTGCATAGCTTGTCACTAATTTTTATCGACCAATCAGCTACGAGTGGCATGCAATCTTGTTCCCCAACATTCAAATGAAACGTGTCGAATACCCAATCCAATTTGGACTTCATAACTTTTATCCTTTCATCTTGGTCCCTTAAAGTTTGAACAATTAATTTTATTTAGCACCGTTAGTATTTAATATCAGTCTAGGTTATTACACTGGTGATATTAAATGAATCATATGATTTCATCTTTAATTGAACATGTTACATATTACCACATAGACTATTGCTAGACAACATTATTCCTTCCGATAACATCTCATTTGTTCTAACATCCTCAAACTAGATAACTCTAGTATTTCCCGTGATTGGACGCATTGGCGTGCCAAGTTTAAGTGAACTTATAAAGGTCCATTTCGTAAGAAACACGAGTAACTTAGATGTCATTTTTATATTTATTATTTAATTCATATTAATGTCTTGGGTGCTTATTCGGAATCTTTATAATGGGTTATTCCCGATCACTTTAAGTTGCGAAGATTCTAATAACGTCTTGAATATTTTTTTTAAGTATATTTACGTGAAAAAAAAAATGAAAAAGAATTTTTGATTTAGATGGGCGATCACGCTTTGTCTCCCCCAAATGCACTTAAAGCTAGGTTTAGCCTCTATAGTTTTATTAGGGTTTTTTTTATATTATTATTATTAGCCTGACTCATAATTTCACTCACATCCTCTACCAATTAGATTAATTCTTTTATTTTCGTCTTTTTCTAAAAATATAAACATAAATTTGTAAATATTTTCTTCCTTAAATTTCTCGTTATTGTTTGAAATTCACCCAAAAGACAAAAAGAAAAGTTGGAATTTCGTGCCTTCGACCCTTCATATACAAATATAAACAAACAAACAAACAATGTGACATGACATGGTTGATAGAGTTTATTAGAAACTATATTAAGAAAGAGCGAAAAAAAAAGGTTAAAATTTCGTCCATCATAATAATCATTAACTGTCTAATACTACGAGGAACGAAGAAAAACAAATATATACAAAGATAGAACATCACAAAATCCCTTAGTCGATTTATTGGCAAAAATACACAGAGACAAAATTTCACAAAATCCCATAGTCGAGTTTATTAGCTTTCTAGTATTATTGAATCACGTGATCTAAAAGTATTGAATTTTGATAAAATAAAAATAAAAATTAAGTTAGTTGAAAGTATCGCATGAATAGTATTTAAATCTTGTCATCTAAATGTCCTCTCATGTTTAAAAGTAAAATTTAATAAAATATGAAAAATATAATTAACTAGAATATAAGGGATTTTGTTATTATGTTTAACAAGATTGATTTTTTAAAATGGAATCCAAGTTTTAATATGATATCAGAAAACAAGAAATTGAATTCGACTAACTAGTACACAAATTTCAAAATTTATGCTCTAAAAAAAGTCATTATCTTGTGAGGGCATGTTAAAAGCATACCACAATGAAATATTGAAAATATAACTAAGATATAAGTGATTGTGATATGAAACCAAGGTCTTGATACATGGTTCAATTTTTTTTTATTTTTTTTTTGGCTCATCAAAGTCTAAAACGTGCACAATTTCATTAAATGAGTGATGATAAGATTTAAAAATATATAACCTTTGTCTAGTACAATAACTTCTTAAATCATTTGAGTTTAAAAATAAAATAAAATTATCACTTAGAGAGGATGACGTTATATTATTTAAGTCTAATCTTCGCCATTCATTTTCAACTTTTTAGGTATGTTACGACCCTTTTATTATTTATTGTTTTATTGTGTGAAAATATTGCAGGAGAATTTACAATAATGTCCAATTTCATGTTTATCAGTTGAAAAGTATCTAATTTTGATAACTTTTACAAAATAGCTAAATTTGGTATCAAATTATCTATTATATCCTTAATTTTTAATCTTTTTTTTCAGTTTGTCACGAATTTCAAGAAGTACAAGTAGTTTCTGTCAGAAACTACATTAATGCTAACTAATAGATTCATTTGATTTCATTATCTATTAGGTATTGACTAATGATTTTGGGGAAAAATGAAGAAGATGAAGTAGAAAAATCATTAACACTAAATAATAACTATTTGCTTCCAAATCATAAGAAAATTATATAATTTCATTTCGAGAAATTTAATCTCATTCAAATTTGCGAGTTGATTAGGCTTTTAATAATTCTTTGTAGAAGATAATTTTTCTTAAAAATCTTGTTTTTGTTGACAAGTTGTTCTTGACATTATATGTTCTCAACATTTGGACTATATTTATCTCGACACCGACACTTCATTTGCCTAGAACAAAATTTTGTTCTGAACATGAGAGTTATCTATATTTCATAAAATTCTTGACATTTTAAGTGTAGTTTTGGACATTTCATAAATATTTTATTTACTCACTTATAAGAAGAATTGAGCATTTAACACATGATTGACATTATACTTTTTTTAAAATAAATAGAATAGGTTATGTGTCAATTATTGTTGGCCAAAACAATTTTTAATTATATGAATAATATTGTCCTCGTTGTGGAATTTAAAATTGTTAATGAGGGCATTTTAGTTAATTATAGTAAAATGGACATTGAACAAATTTTGGATATTTTTGCAGTAAAAGTGGACATTTTTTGTAATTTCCTCAATTTTTCTTCAAATTCATCTTTACACAATACTATTAACTTTTGATGTGAGAAATCAGTCAGTGGATTAATTAAAGATTTCACTAATGTCTCGTGAATAATGTAAAGAAACTTTGAAAATTTAAAATTCTCAACTTTATATGAATTTTGATCCAGCACTTGATCTAGGTTGTAATCCGTAGAAGTTGCTTCATTTGGTAAGAGCGTGATAAAGAGCAATTCTTGAGCACTCTCTCGATGTGGAGGAAAAGTCCTTTTTACTTCATTACACTACATCATCGTATGAACATAAAAATGCTAATGTTCTTTTGCAATTAATGTAATAAAATTTGACAATAACATTTGCATGTGATGTCTTTGACTATAGTAGTGAGGTTAACATCGCATTTATTGTAATAACATTTTTTCTTTCGTTCGTTATCATGTTGTTTTGAATGTTAACTTTAATAGTCGAGTATTAGATGAAATATTCCTTGATCCACGAAACACAATAAAAAGCCAAACAACTATTTAAAAAAGAAGGATTTGAAACTTAACCCTATTTTTTTTTTTTTAAAATCATGATTTTGCAAGATTTTTAAAAAGTCAAACTATTTCTGTAACTAAGAATTATTTTTGAACAATTTTTTGAAAGTACTCTGTTTGGTTAGAAGAATTTTTAAAAGAAGTCGATTTAAAGTAACTTTTTCAAAAAAAAAAAAATTTCACAAGAAGTAAAAACAGAAGTTTTATGAAACGAGGTAGACGTAATTGTTGGGGGTTTGAGTTTGACCTGATTTGATTTTTGATTCTGGTAAATTTATTAAAGCCTAATCTCAAGGGATTGTGTGGTTTGAAGGTAATGAACTTTTTGACCTAAAACATGTTGGACATGGGCGGTGGTTATGCCTTGACTGCTGCCTTTTTCTTTGGAAGCAACCCTTTGGAGTTTGGAATCTGAAAGAGACACACAGACATATTCATTTTTAATTTGCATCATTATTTTGTATTATTACGTTGGTTGAGAAAGTTCACTTACACTTGCACTTGCTCTTGCACTTTACAAGATGAGATTTTTGACCAATTTAAACTTGTTTGAAAAAAAAATATAGTCATAATACTCTCTTAACAAAATACAAGAAACATTAAACATTGAAAGATGTTTGAGTCTAGTTTAGCGTCATAAACATATATTTTTTTTCACACCGAACGTCGGATCTCTTCTCACAAATTATAGTAGTTCGTATATCTTCGTGGCTGGGTTTTGAAACTCTTTTCATTCATTTCTTTCTTTTTGATTTTGACTCGATTGACGAGATCATGGCATTGGTTGCTAGACAACCTAGACGGAATTATGTCAATGAAGGTTTCAACTTCGTTAGCTCTCAGCTACTAAGAAGTTATTGTACAAAAGTATAACATAGAGTACTAATATAATTCCAAATTAAAAAAAGCTAATATGTTCATTTTGTTATTCATCTTAAACAATTATATAAGAAGTTCGGACAAAATTCGAACAAACTAACTGAGTTATCTCGATTTCACGCAGTATATAGGTTCCGATTCATTAGTTAACAAGAAGTAAACATAAAAAAGTACTATATAACATAAAGTACTAAGTGATCTCGACTATCACATTCGATATTTCACAACTCACAAGATAAAAATAAATGATTTATGTTATACCATAAAACCTAAAAGAAATTTAATCTAAGCAGTCCTAATCAAAAACTCCATAAGATTCCATGACCCCACGAACCAATTTGGAATTGGAACAATGTATCTGGTAGTTAATATCGTTACCAAAAAGTCAAATGTAGAATTTGTTTCATTCCCCCGACACTCAATAGAGACTACCAATTTAAAGCTATCCAAAGTACAATTGCTTCTTATTTTACTCTCAACCTTAATTTTATTTGCAGTGGTTGAATTGGGGGGTGGGAGGGGTAGGGGGGGACCTCTCCTTTATTAGTTACTATGCTCGGTTTGGCTAATTTATAAATGATTTAGAGTCCAAAAAGTTCAAAAGGAGCTATCAACCTATCCAAAGTTCAAACGTGAAGTTTCAAGGTTGGTATTCTCAAATGAGATACCTTTTCGCAAGACATAAGTTAGATATATATTGTTCAAATATTGAACGGTGCAACCCTGTGCATGTGGCGCGGGAAAATTTAGTTTGGCATTCAAGAGGTACCTCTTTGTCCAATGTGATGTTCCTTCGTGTTTCAGTGATTCCTCACTATGTATATGGGTGGAAATTGATAGGAAAACTCATCAAGAACGTCCTCAAACTTGTTTTTCATATCATTATCAATTTTCAAAATATAAAACCGTTGTATGGGATTGATTTTTTGAAAATCATTTTTCCCACACTCATTTTCAATCATACATTCTTTAAAAATTAATTTTCACTTTTCTCTATTACTTTTTCTCAAGTATCACTAATTGCAGGGGAAGGTTCAAATAACACTTTTAGAACAACGTCGTACGCTATTCAAGTTAGTTCCCTTTTCTTCTTCTTTTCGTACTATTTGTTAAGTAAAAGAAAATGATAGATTGACGTCAACGCAGGTCTATTCCCTTGTATAGTAAAGGTTTCGCAGACCATAGAAAATTCACTTTCTCATTGCAACGGAGTTTATTGTCCGATTGGTGGATTGTTCTTCATTATCTCAACATCTTGCGAATATTATCTTGAAAGTATACATCAGAAATAAATAAGCAAAAAACTAACAATAAAGCTACAGGTACAAGGATTTTCTACAGAATTTGAACATGGTGCTCCGTTTGCCTTTTTTTTTCTTTCTTCTAATGAAAACCGTTTAAGTGTATTTTCTGTTGATTTTTTCTGTACTTGCAGTGCTGTTCAAAAGTTAATTCCGCGATGCATAAAAACGTCACCATCAAGTTAATTCTTGTAAGTCCAAAATGACAGCCATGCATGCGTATTGCTTTCCTAATATATTAGTATTTGCATGCAAATTAAAGTTACATTTGTAATTAAAAAGATTCTTTTACAAAAGTGAATGATCAAAAGTTTCAAAAAATTCAATTGATAATTCTGTTTAAGCATTCACATTGAGGTTCTCTTACATGACATGACATGACATTACTTTTTTTTCTTTTCTTTTCCAAAAGAAATATAATTTAAACCAACTTTAATTTAGGAATATTGGCTTTAAGAAATTGTTGTCCATCAAAGAATCAAAAGGATGAATATGTACATCAAGTCAATTAACATAAAAAAAGGAGATATATCTGCATGAAAATTAAGTTTTCTGTTAAAATAAGTTGCTTTTTATAAGAAAAGTGCATGCATTTCCAAGAAAGCTCCAAGTTAATCAGCTTATAAGTCAAAGTGGGCCTGATTTGGCTGACCACCGAAAGCCTATGAAGCATTTGTGAATATTCCTTGATCAATTGAATTTACATTTATAGAAACAAAAAGATTTCTTTAATATTTTCACGGTGGAAATAATCCTCCAATAGAATACTCTGACAAGGATAGGGGGTCCATAATGGTTGAAGATGATAATGTCTCAACTTTAGTAAGAATTCTTGTCTTCACTCCTCGTTACTTTGTTTTTGGGACCCACAATTTTCAGCTCAGTTACAGTTCCGAAAACCTGTTTATTTATTTATTTTTTTTCATTTTTAAGTTTTCTTAAAGACACTTATCTTAGCTAATTAAAGATTTGAGTTCTTTTTTCATTCAAAAATCCCACCCTTTTTGGGATTCTCTTTTATGTGCATTAGTGCAATATACACCTAAGGAAAACAGGGATTGAATGGATTAAGAAGTTGCTAACTAGTGAAATTTCGATAATTATGCCGCTTACACAATTTTAAAATGACTAATTAGGTTAGACGGTGGCCCCAATTTGCAACCATATCAAAGAATTTGATTACGGCTAGGTAGAAATATTTAAAAACAGAGTTTTTCTAATTTTAGAATTGTATAAACACGTCTTATCTAGCAAAGGCAATCACAAGTGAAGCAGAGAAAAAAGATTTGCATGCAAGCATGTGGACAAATGGGAGTTTCACTCCGAAAGAAGCACTTCATGAAGTCTACCGAAATTTGATAGATGTGACGTCCTGAAAATTCACTATCCAATATCTGATTTTTTTTTTTTTTGAAAATTGTGCACTCGTCACGTGATCAAATAATCTTGTTTCAAACTTGTAGAAAAGAAAATCTAAATGAAAAACGTACTTCTTGTGTGAAAATGCATTGCAGCGTCATAATTCCATCTATCTACTGGTACAAAGCACAAACATTTTATTTCTCACTGGCAATCAATGTCGAGGCAAAATGTCAAGGTATTGCTCTCCTCAAGGTAAAGAAACCATGACAAAAGAAGGCTTTGACAAGAACAAATCATTAAAATTAGTAAAAGTAAGGCACACAAAAGGACAAAACATGTTACTTGTCTATGCCTTGAAGACAATTTTTGCGTGATTCTAGTAATAAACTCCACCTTCAAATGTGCAATGCGCCCAATTTATTTCAAATTTCCCTCGAAAACACCATGAGGATTCAAACGAAAAATTGATTGATCAACTATCCATTTTGAAGATTAAATCTTATAATTCTGAACATGGACACTTGTGCCCTTGTAGGCTAAATGCTTTGAACAAAATGAGTATCTACTAAGGGTCGTTTGGTAGATTTTCTAAAAAGTCAAAAGATGTTTCTGAGTTTAAAAAGTTTTTTTTCTTTCGAATATGTTTGAATAATTTTTTAAAAATATTTTGTTTGGTTTATAAGAACTTTGGAGAAATCAATTTGTACAGAAAAAAATCTACAGAAATGCAATAGAATAGTCAGTGGGTCCCATTGTGTATTTAAAAAAGAAAAAAAAAATGTGTGGGCCCCACCATTGCGTGAGTATTCTGTGCGAATTTTTTTTCTGTACGTGCAACACTTCTCAAGAACTCTTAGAGAAAACTGACTTGTGATCTTTCTGAAATAAAAGCAAAAATCCTACCTGACAAAAGAATTAAGATAATGGTCAACTACACTCAATTATTATTGTTAACTAATTAAGTGAAAGTGATTAGTAGTAATTTTAACAACAACTTAGTTTTCTGTGCGTTGAAGTCAAAGATAATGAGAAAGTAAAGGTTCTAATAGAATCATTAAGGTCACATTTTTTTGTCTGTTGATGTTTGAACTTGATTTAAAGAAGACTGGAACTTGTCAAAAATAAAATAAATATAAAGCTAGTTGAGTACATGTCACTACACACTCATAACATCCTTCTAAATAATCATTTCCTAATTAATTACTTTAATAAATAGGACTTTGAAGAACCCTTTTAGTCAAAAACGAAATCTTGAAAGGTTTTTCGATATTTTTCAATAAACTTGGGCTCCACTTAATGTCTTAAAATCGTTCTGACTTGAGTATGAATTGAGTCTTGATATTAGACTTGTTTAAAAGATCACATCAAAAATCGTGATACCTTTGTCAAGCATGCACTAGGTAGTTGAAATGAATTAATATGAACGACAACTGCTTACAATTGTGGAAAACAGAGAAAGTTGAGAATCGTTGGTTACCTTTTGAATCAAAATAACTACAAGTCGAATATTACGAAATAAAGTGAGAGAAACGATTACAAGTTTATTGTACATAAGACTCAACTACTCATCGGTGTACTTGATAATCACTTAACGTAATTTAAACTAATCTCTCACATCCAATTAAACTTATCCATTTACTGTGCCATTTATCAGCTATTTTTATCCTCTTTTACAAACAAGTACATGTGCATTATTTCCTGTTTAGTGCATGTAATTTTGTTACATAATGTGATTTGCCTCACTTATTTTGATTTTTTTACTGTAAACAAATTTGGAATTTTAGCTAAAAATGGAAGGTGAAAAGTATACCATATCATGTGATAGTCACCATCCATGATGGATGTCTTACTTTAAAGGAAAAATGGCATATGGAACTATTTTGTAGTATTTAAAATTGGTTTAGGAAGAATATGGTAACTATTAAAGTAATATTTTACGTACGTCGATTAAAAATGTGTACATAATGAAACTTCAATACTCAATACAGAATTCAAGCCCAACAAGCTCAAATAAGCAATTTCGCTCGTCTAAAGTTCAAACGAGTGATCGAATCTTAAAATTTGTATTTTCAAATGAGTCAACATCTTAGAAAGATGTGTTACATTAGTTAAAATACTCTTCATAAAGCATGTTTAGCAAAAGTTAAAATATAATTTAAGCTGATCATATATACTTTTTATTCTTACATTTTTTATAAAATTCACTATTTATAAACACTTAAAAATATTACCAAACAAGCATAGATTAAGACGGGACTTCGATACTCAATAGGAACCATTTGAGCACTATATGGGCCATGCACATGGTCTGTATAAAGACTGTCTAGAAGAAATTAGAATATGGAGTGGAGGCAGATTTTCAAACTTTTCATAAAAGAGGTGGATCTTTTTTAGGCGAAGTCGCGAAGATATGCAAAACTTGTATTTCTATATTTTTAAATTTTTTTTTTTGAATCAAGTTTTTTTTGAGGAAATTTTGCCTACAAGTGTGAAAAATGAACAAATTAGATTACTACATTTAAAACAAATTAAAACATCTAATAGCCGTAATAAAGGCTCCATCGACACGACACCACTGATTATAGACTCGAATCGTGTTTGAAGAAAGTGAATCGATGAGGATGAAGAGAAAAACAAGTTTTGTAGTGAGTTACAGTTCCCAAGAAATCGTGGTTGAAGAAAGTGAATCGATGCTTTAGTTCATGTGAGTTACATTCCCAATAAATCTTCAAAATGCGAGGTTCAAATGCTACTTCTTTGCCGACGAAGCATTAGAAGTACAAAGAAAAGTTTGATAAAGGTTCAGAGCTAAATGTGCATAGAGTTGAGTTTTCCAACTATTCGCACCAGAACTCTGTTTTGAATCCTAAAATCCTGATCATGATCAGAGAGCTGCTGGAAACATGGATTTTGGTGTTGAACTTGAGGATGAAGAAGAAATTGAGGGCATTTTTGGATATTTTGATTGGTGTTTAACTAGTGTTTTGTCAATTTTTTTACTACTGATCACCTTTTTTTTAGCGCGTCACTTTCTTTTTACTTTTCCTAGGACTGAAATTTAATAATCCCTAAAAATATTGGTTTGAAGGAAAAGAACTAGATAATAGCGCACTAAAAAAATTAGTCAATTTATAGAACTGATTTTAATGTTTTAATTGATGTATTGTCATTTTTTAAAATTGTTCGCTTTTTTGAGTGTCCGTTACTTTTTTATTTTTTATTTTCTGTATTTTCTTGAAATTTCTTTTAATAGTTTTTAATAAAAAGGTAACACTTAACTTTAAAAAATGACATTTTGTTACTTTTTAATAAAAAAAGGAACACTTAATTTTAGGGAAAATTACACAGTTACCGGTGTTTGAAGATTACTTTTCAAAAAATCAGGTAAGAGAGTTTAATTAATCATAAATCAGGTAATAATTATATATTTTAATATTACTAATAATATTATAATTAATCAACCTTCCCCAATTTTATTTCTGGCAATTCATCC